>JAQBSW010006206.1:0-50562 GCA_029291075.1 Eudiplozoon nipponicum
CCCAGGTTCGTATCCTGTCCGCGGCAAAATTCTGGCCAGTACTTGATGAGTTCCCAATAAGGACGAAACCGGTCTACTGGATGAATTGCCTTTTCTACACTATACAATTCTTAGTTTATACTGACATATGTAAGTAATTAATGGGTCAGGTGTTTATATCAAGACCGCAACCTTGATTATAATAAAAGTTTCTACTCTATCCTAAACAGACGAGAACACACACACACACATACAAATGTACGCTTGTCTGGAGATTCATCATTGTTTGTTATTGAATTCTGTAATCTCAATTCGATTGTGTATATACATGTCGTCACATACAAAAACAAGTTTGACTTACACCTACTCAATGAAAAGTCAGTTATGCTAAAGAGATATGAAAATAAGTATAAATGAGACAGTTTAAACTAAATTTTCTACTTGGCTTATTGATTCTTTAAATCAAGTTTTCCAGCTCGAAGTAAACACCAACCCCGTTGTATTTAACCAGTTGTCGAACGACATAGCAAAACTGCCGCTAGTCGTACGCACTTATGCGTTTTGACCATCCATTATCATCACCAGATTACGACGGAAAATTGCTAATATATGGAAAGCAAAATTTGATATGTGGCTCTCACCACTAGTAGTCTGGAATACACCGTACTTGACTGTAAATGTCAGCTGCACAATTTCTATGCAGTCACGAACATTAACTGTTTGTTTCTTTCGCCACAAATAAGTATTGCCTATATACTTAAAGCTGCAATCAGCTAATGTTTGTGACTGCATTTAAATTGTACAGCCGACATTTCCAGTCATGTACAATTTATGCAAAATTACTACACGTGAGAGCCGCATATAAAATTTTTCTTTCCATAAATATGCAATGCGTTTTGATCCTCGCTAGTCAGTTGGCCGTCGTACTCTGATAATGATCATGGAAGATCGAAAGCGCCATGCGTACGTCTATCGGTAGTTTTGTTATGTTGTTCGACGACTGGTTAAATACAATGGGATTGGTGTTTACTTCAAGCTTGTAAACTTGATTTAAAGAATTATTACAATTAACCGCGCAATCAATTATTGTTTAATTGTATGGAATATGGATTGTAAAATTGTTTGTGAGATTTGCTTTCTGTTGAAAAAGGCTTCCAAAACCGGAAGTCGAAATATTTGGATTAATCAGTTGGACAGTGGATGCAAATACCTTGTTTCGCCCAACAAAGATAATGGGATTAATTTGTTCGCTGTCGTGCAACGTGCTTCTTTGAAAGCATATTAGTTTCTACTGATTAAATAAAATGAATACTAAAGATGTATAAAAATGAAAGCTCGTAAAATGTTTCTGAGTATTCTCGAAATAAAACGGCCAAAATCCACTATTTTATCAAATTTGTATACTTTTCCTAATAAAAAATATTCAATTGTGTATTATTCATTGCGTACCTTGAAACAAACTAGTTAAAATAGGACCACAATGATGTACAAAATTCAGTAAGAACAGAAGATATAATCTTATGTACACATGCGCTTTGGTGCATACTGACAATACATAAGTAGGAGCTGGCACTATGCCCTATACCCACAATATATTTGGTCACGAAATGCGGTACAGGTAAACGGTACAGTCTCCTTTACGAACGTGTACTCAAGCAGTATTGAAGGTAACTTCATATAGAGTCGTAGACAATGTGAATTCAAAGCAAACACACAATATAGAATAAACACAGAGCCTGTAACTATCCTATGCTATGCTTAGGTTTTGTTCAAAAACATGATCAATCCTACTATTGTGTGTTAATTCCGTATGATTGATTCCATGTGGCATGGTATTTGCCTTTCAATGACACATCAGGTTTGGTTAGTTTGAAATTATTGTAGAAATTGAAAAGCAAGAAGTTCTCTTAAGAAGATTGACTGACTCTGTCATAAATGTTCAACCAAAAATTTTAATATTTATACACTTTACCATGGTGAAGATTTAAATACTGGCAACAAAGTATTTTTAAGAGAGTAAACCTTACAAATCTTGCATTCCCGTTAACGGTTGTACCGAACTTTCCGTGAGATATATATATATATATATATATATATATATTTGTTTTAATTTCATTATACATGAACGATGCTCAATAAAGATTGGTTTTCTCTGAAATTGCGAAAATAGTCGCGAATGATTTATGATGTTTTAACATTTTATGAAAACAGACCAATCAAATCCAACTTTGTCCCATTATGTAAGTGAAATGCAGATAAAATCCGTAAAATTATCCCTCTATGCGAATGTCTTTCAATTTTACCCAATTGCTTGTCACACGAGAGTACATTCGATACATGATTATTCACATAAATTAAGTAACAATATATTATCCCATTAAATGAAACGTGATTAGTAAATGCTTTACAAAAAACGCAATTAATTCGAATTATGAAGCCTAAAGGGTAATATAAGAATATATTTTTTGTGTGAAATATATTTAGTTAACAGAGACTAAACAAAAACCTACTTTAACGAAAATGCTTAGTTATTCTGTCTAAATAGAGCTTTATTGCTTCAATGTGAAATTAAACTTCGTCTATTCATAGTTTTTAAATTTGTTTCATATTATATTTACCCAAAAGCGATTGGCGCAAATAGTAAAACACAAATATCCCACCAGCATAATATTTTATATTGGTCAGCTCCGTCTGCAAACCACAGCATAGAAAATGTGAAAACCACCAGTTTCACTACTGAGAAGACTATTGCTACATGCCCAACGAACACAGTGCAAGTAATACACGATTTCCAGAAACTCGACCAAATGGCTCTGGCTGAAATTACTGACCAGGATAAACATCAAAAGGCTTCTATTAGTGGTCAGGTGCAGACGGACGGGTGTACCAACGCGAACAGAAATAAAGATGATGATTTGCATGCAGATGAGGCAACGAGGATTTTAAAAGAAATGCAGATTAATAGCCGAAATGTTGAAACTCCTGACTTGAATTCTACGCTTCATGAGAAAAATTCGCAGGTAAAAAAATATAAACTTTGTCATGTCATTTGCTTAACACCAAACCAAATAAGAAGCACCATTACGAAATATGGTGGTTTAATATCGATCTCGGTCTGTACCAACAAAGCAAACGCAGATTTCACGACTGGTAATAAAAATTAACAAACTCCAGATTACAGATTTAGTATTAAGCAGCAATCATATTTTCTAAGTTATTATTTATGACTTTTTTGCGGTACTTAGCTCAGTAAAATTAAGAAAGGTAATATCTTATGAAGTAGGCAATTCAGACGGTACACACATGACGAATTTAGCATCTGAAGACGCAAATTGAATGCTATTTTTGCCATAATATTTAAAAAGATTACGTTTAAGATACTAAATATTGTTTTTACATTGCTTTCCGGTATTAATTATCTTTATATAAAAAGGCTTTCGTTAAAGGTACTATATTTTTATGACATTTTTTGGCTTAAAACTTGACAATACTTTAGAATCAAGCGAAATATCATGGAACGTATTATCGACTAAAACGAACAACTGTTGCGCGGGCCATGATAAAAATATCTATAAGCAAGGTTGTGATATTGGAATAAACACTTGACCCATTAAGTACATACATTTGTCAATATAAACTAAGAATTGTATAGTGTAGATAAGGCAATTCATCCAGTAGACCGGTTTCGTACTGGCCGCGGCAGATTCTGGTCAATACATGAAGAGTTCCCAATAGGGACGAAAGCGATCCACTGGATGAATAGCCTTTTCTACACTATACAATTCTTACTTTATACTGACAAATGTATGTAATAAAAGTCAGGTGTTTACTATCAAATAAACAACGATTAAAAGTAAACATAATATAGACATTTTACAGTGTACATTTATTCTTTTATATATATCTGGTATTATATACTAATTGCACTATATAGAAAAGTAAAAATCAATCAACTAGTCAAGCTGAACTAAGATTATACATCGTGTTAGGGAAGGACCACACATTTCTCTTCATGGAGAATAAGATGGTGATTTGAACATGGCAAAACAATACTTTCACTGGGTAATACATTTATTATAACAAAAGTGTTCCAAAATCACAATAAATTCTAATATATTATATATATATATATATATATATATATATATATATATATATATATATATAACTTGTTGGCATAAGCTAAAATTTGCATAAGATAGCAGACGAATTCATGTAATATTCCCGGTTAATCTGTTGTAGCCACAATTTTTGCATCCATGATTTAAATTCAAAAGCATTTGGTTCATTTTCATGAAAAACATCTTCTATATAAATAACAGTAATGATGCTTGTATATTCAGGAAGATAGGCAAGATTGAGTGATTAATTGATAATTTCTCATGCAGACCTACATAAACTAAACAGTAATTGATTGCGCGGGTGGTGGTAACAATTCTTTAAATCAAGTTTGCCAGCTTGAAGTAAACACCAATCCCATTGTATCTAACCAGTTGTCGAACAACGACTGGCGGTAGTTTTGTTATGTTGTTCGATGACTGGTAAAATACACTTTTAATAATTTGATTTTAGTATATATTCAATTAGATAAACACTTTTAAATCAATATTGCGTCTATTTTTGTGTTTCAAGTGATATTTTGTATCGTCATGTGCAACATTATGACCAATGTGTCGATGAATCGTCACTGAAATATAAACGTATATATATATATATATATATATATATATATATATATATATATATATATATAAATAAAATTTTATGGTTGAATTTCATTTTTTAAACTATACAACTCAACCACGTAATCACATTTGAGTGTTAGATGCAGCAAATCCATTGAAATACAAGAGAAAACATTCATCGATGCTTTCATTCAGCTAAAAACCACCTTTAATAATGATTTTTATTAATAGTAAATTTTGATAAGTAAAGTTTTCCGAGTAAGATCAAGCAGAAATTGGTCATTTATGGATTCGGTTGTACCAGATTTCTAGATTTAAGCTTCAATGTTCTCTCATTCGAATAAGTAAGCCCCTTTTCGATCGGCCTACGTAAGTTGTCGACAATTTGCGCATGTATATTGGTAAATAATATTTGATGTCAACATTAACGGCTGTTTCTCTTTAATTGCTTGTAAAGGCAAGTGTGTTACCTTAAATAACACTCTTAGATTAGCTGCATTAAGTGTGTGTGTGTGTGTGTGTGTGTTAATGTTGATTCAACCTTCTGCTGGGCTGTGCGGGAAACTGCATTTCCCTTAAATAAGATCTTCAGGTAAACTAAACGAACATTGGTTGCGCGGGTGGTAAACTGCCTTCATTTCTGGTCCGAAATACGTCTGTTTCTGTTGACTTCCCTTTTAATTGTTGACTCACTTAATTGCCTTGGATAGCCAGTAGACATTAAATGGTTTATTGCCTTTGATTTCTTTAAAAGAAGGTAGCCCCACATTTTTTTCTAATCGAAGTGAAAAATATATTTTTATTGGTTTTCAAAAAAAGTGTCTTGCATGAATCAATTGCTAGATGACAAAACTGATCGTGAGCGTACAAATTCATCAAATTATTAATAATTTGTGAAAATAATAATCACCAGCATATCCATTAAATCATCAAGTTATTCTACAAGAATTAATGCAAAGCATCACCAATATATCCTGATTGTAAGATCTTCAACGTACGACAAAATGATCGCCATTGGTATTTTAGAATGATTAATTTATGTTAGCGCTACTCTGATCCCTTACCTAATTTGCAACATGTAAATTTTCTAGCACATTGGAAAATGACATAGATTGAAATGTTTCATATGTTCGCCGAACATCTTATCAGGTGTTAATTCAAATTTTAAAAAAACTGTAGAATCAAAAATATTTACACGCTAGGAATAAGTATTCAATTGACAATTGTAAGCATCTCACATTATTTGCCTTAATAATTCTTCCATAAATGCTTATTAATGGCATAATCCACTGCTTAAACGTGGTTTAAAGAATTCAGCATTTGTGCCAAGCAATAAAACGGATGGTAACAGATCACATGGCAACGTTCCAAAGCAACAAATGTCTGAATTAAGAAACGATTCCTTGCGAGCTTGCGTAGATGACTCAGAAACCGATCCTGCACATTACAATAGCGCAGGAGCTTCCTACACATCTAAATTAGCCGGACAACAACACGAAGTCGCTCTCCAAGCCAAATTCGAGTTCGTCGATTGGCAAGCAATCGGTGGGTCAGAAAAGTCTAAAGCCGGTGATGATCAATGTGGTTTGCACTACAACAAGTCTAATGGCTTTGAGAATAGCCGTGGAACTGGAAGAGGGTTTGAGGATAACGTTGAAGACGGCAGTGAGCAAACGAATAGTGACAACAGTAATTGTCTAACAGAAGAGGAGAGGAAATGCGCTCACATCGATGAAATCAAGCACAAAACAGACAGTGGGCGTCGACGGAGATGGCAATTTGCAAGTATTATGCTGTTGTGGACGTGTCCTTGGGTAGGTCATTTTTACTTATGAATTAACGCATCAATATGTAAATATGTGGATAATTGAATTTGATGAATTTTCGTAAGCACAAAAGAAGAAAATGTGGCCATGATGAAAGCAATTCAAAAAATCTGGGCCAGCTATTCGTGGTTCAGTTATGAGGATAATCATCAGCATCATCATCATCACCATCATCGTAGGATCAATAGAAATACATGCGAAAGCTAACTTTTCATTGCTGCGTAACCATGGTAAAAAATAAAAATAATAATAACTGACAAAACGATAATGAAAATTTAGTAACCAATAATTTAAAACGGTACATCGTAAAATGATAATGATTTACGGACTGTTGTTAGACTGCATATATGTTATACCCAGGCAACACAAAGAAACAAGACTAAATGAGCGTCAACACAACGCAATCTAGGACAAGTCACCTTTTAAGTCAAGGCGACATTGGATATGAAGCTTTTCTCACGGTTTTCGCTGTATCGCTTCAAATGCGAGACCGAACCACGCAGTTAATAAGTCTGCTAGTTTAAGACAAGAAAATTAAGACGAAATCGATTCTACTAGACATCTGCCTCAGAATTACCACTGAGCAAAATTCGATTGCATAGCAGGCAGGTTTTCCATTGGAATCTATGATGCACAAATGAACTTAATTCTGGTGGACGAACTTGTCTTATTCTACCCAATTTCAACAGTTATTGTGAAGTCAAATATTTCTAAGCCAACTTGGCGTTGGCTGAGAAATAAAACTGAAGACATAGGTGAAATGTGAAATTGCCTGCGTGATTCATAGAGCCATAGTTAATTTTTCAACCAGAACACCTTATTTGCGGATTAGAAGTTATGCTACAAATATCGATGTTGATGCCTATATGAGCTATGCACTTTAAACAACGTCGATTGAATAGGCTAGTCAATTAAACAGTAATCTATTGCGTGCGTGGTGGAAAGTTTCTATCAAGAAATGTTTGCGAGCTTGATAACAACACAAAATCTAGCCGGTCGAAAAATATTCATTGTGGTTTGCTCCTCGCATGTAGGTTCGCCATCGTGCTCTGTTAATGACGATGGGAAGCGGAAACACATCAATGCGTTTGATTGACGATCTTTTATTCAATGCTGTAAATTGAAAACAAGTGTTAAACAATGGAAGAAATTCTTGTAAACGCCACCTGGATTCGATCGCCACTTGTATGTTCGCAGATTTAAGTTCGACCGTCTACGCGGTTTCCCTCAAACTTCACAGAAATAGTTTCACCTGTACGGGACTTAATTACTCCTAACTCTGCAGTTAAGCTACTCAGCTGACGTGATAACATACAAACCAGCAATCCAAAATTATCAACAGAATTCATGAGGACTAGATACGCCTTCTTTTATTTAATCGAATTATTTGCGGAAGTTTGCAAAAATAAAGCGCGCCCATTTAGTTAAACAGGATTAAGTAATATATTACAGTTAAATACTGTTTTTTGTGAAGAACTGATATATATGCAAGTATGTATTAGGTGTTGCGAACCTAGTAACAAATTAGTTCAGTTGTGACCAGAAGGATAAACTAAAGGCAGCATGAACGGAAAGTATAATCTCATGCACATTCGTTTCGTGCGTACTGGCGACTCATCAGTAGGAGCCGGTATTACGCCCTTTAACCACTATATATTTGGTCGAAGAATGTGGAATTATAGGACGGTACAATCTCCTAGACGAATGTGTAAACCTGCAATAGTGAAGCTAACATCATATAAAGTCTACGACAATGCGACTTCAAGTAATTGTTCTTTTTTATTATTAATTCCTGTGCCTTAGATACTGCTCCTGACATTCTCCTGATTCGTATTAACATAAATCCTTGTGCTTTTGTGTTGAAATTCTCTTGGGGATACATCAGCCCTTAATAAAACCATTGAAGTGTTCTCCGCTTCAAGGTTCGCCTCTGCAACATTCCTCCCCCCTCAGGGGACAGCATTGACACTCTACTTAAGCGACTGATTACCACAGCGAAAAGTCTGTCGAGTATGTTGACGACAACGATTCTATGCTCCGCATCCAACTTTTACAGACCATAACTGACGCGTGCAACATCGTGGGCTACGTTTCAAGTACCATGACGTAGTACCCAGCTCAGAGGCAGGTGCATATAGGTTGTCTGGCATAGGCTTGTCGCTGAAAATCGTACACAGCCTGAGTTAGCTGTTTTAGGTGCTCCTGAATATACGCTATTCTGAAGTAACATTGAGATCCTGAGGTTAGGTGTTTGCCTGGTAATCGTATCTGCAATTCGTAGATCATAGTTGTAGAGGCAAAGCATGTAGCTGTTAATATTGTAAATTGCACGACCCGATGGACAAAATTTAATTTGACTCGCAGCAACGAAAGGTTCATTGGCCCCAAATAGCACCTTTCATCTTTCAACATGTGATGCACTGTCTGAGGGTGATAAGTTGCAACCGATGAATGCTTTATGTCATAATTAAATTCCCCCGACTCAATCTATGCACCCTGGTTGGCCACAATAACGTGTGGTACCTCAAATTGACTGAGTCAGTGCTCTTCTAAACACCTTATATTCTTACCTGTTGTTATCTGCTTCAACGATAAAAACTTGACACATCGCATAACATATCGACCATGGACAGCACATAAGCTGCCCAACCACGCAGCACACGCAGTACAACTACGAAGTCGACATGCAAAATTTAGTTTCGTACAGTGGCACTGAAAGCAATCGGAATTTATTTTCGACAGCGACTAGGAATTTCACACAATCGAAATTGCATTCCTTCGATGAGGCGCCCAGCGCTTCATTCCAAGTAGCCAATATTTTTGTTCGTAGGGACTCCGGAACAAGCCATTGCACAGTTTGTTCTTCTATCCTCATCAGTAGCCCATTTTGCAGGGCCAAAGCTTTATGTCGTTTGGAAACCAGTGTACAGTATGTGGCTACTTTTATTACTTCTTGGTAAGCGGCAATATTGCCGTGGTCATCAGTGACCTTGAAAAGTGGCTATAATCTAACATTAAAAAGGCAGCTGAGCGTATCGGCCGCGGCATTCTCGTTACCAGCTCAATGGTAAATCGTTACGCCATATTTCGTGAGCTTTTCTTTATCCCAATGTACTCATTTCTTTGAATAAATTGTGGTCGCCAACGCACTAGTGCTTTGTGATTTGTAAAGACGTATTTATGCTCACCTATAAAAAATATCTAAAATTTTGCTCAACTTTCATGAACGTGCAACTTACATATCGTGTCAGGTGTCCGTCAGCTTATATGTCTATGTCTGAAGCGTTTTCCACATTTGATGCGCATCTTTTTTCTTCCATAAATTTATGTTCACTCTAGCCAAACGCCGTTCATCGAAACTGTAATGTAGTCCCATTTAGATTAGACAACGGTTGGTGAATAATCACCACCCCTGTGAGATATCTAGTGAGTGAAATAAGTGTCCCACGTGTTGTCCAGTGGGATGAAATTTGAAACTAGTTTATGATTTCACAAACAAAAAATGTGCCATTAAAGAGAAAAGACCACAGTCGAACGTTCAACATTTAATTAAATGCTGTTGTTATTTTCTCGTTAAATGACTACTTGAACTCGGAAATTAAAATTTAATAAAGTTATCGATTTCGCATGTGGCCATTTTCAGCATGTATCACACGTGTTGTATGTGAAAACCAATCGGACAGCTGTCAGAACGTCTTGGTGTTTATTACCTGTTCATTAGGTTTGTTGCTGTGCAAGTCTAGCCTGCGTCTATTCGATGCTGGCCTACGTAGACTGGCAACGAGGCGGCACTCAAAATGCCCAGTTTCGTGACAAAGTGAGGCGAGCACGTAATCTCGTCATCATTGGAGGTATTCTAGGTCTGCTGATCGCCTGTGGCTTATGCATACTCTGGTTGCAGAACACTACTCGTATTGGGGGCACAGCCAGATTGCGCCCAAGAGAACAGAAAATCTAACAGCAGAACTGCTCCGAGAGGGAATTTCAAGATGAATTAACTACCTTTATTTTTCTTATTACCAATTATTTAATTGCATGACTTAAATATATAATTGCGGTTGTTCGGTTTTAAATTAAAGCCAACTATAACGATTAATGGAAGGTTTTCTCAATCTTAATTCAAATATAGGAGCTCGGTCACAAAGAATTGCAGCTAAATACAAATAAGTGGTATACATAAATAAATTTATACTGTAAATGGTCAGCTTCAAAATCAGAAACAGTTCGGACTATTTGTTGAAAACAATTATTTTTAATGGTTAAATAAACAATTTAAAAGCCTAAATTTCGGCTTAAGGACCCAGATGGCTATACAAAAGCTGAAATGAATAACGATTGTCTGAAAGCGTTGGTCGTATTGAATTCCGAATTGCAGCGAAATGCAAAATAAGATAGCAAAAAAATAAAATTTTCGTCAAAATAATCGCCTTCCAAATCAGATAATTATAGTTGACCGGTCAAATATTTCTAAAGTGCACGACAAACCTTTTAACTGTTGCCACCATTTTTGTGTGACAGCAACTATGCCGACAAATATAGCTTATCGAAGGCAGAAAAACGCTTAAAAATATGGGTCTATTTTTAAATCAGGGCTGACTAATCAGTCTATAAACACGTGACAATATGCACAGCACGTCGCAAACAACCACAATAGATACAACAGATTGATTAGTGTAGCGTAAAAATCGAATCCAGAGAGATCGCTCCGCAAATTACGCGATATAAATGTATCTTATTTCAATAAAAAGCGAAAAATTATTAAGTAGGAATGGAACATCCGTAGACATTTAGATACTGTTCGTGGCGAAGAACTTATAAATGTACAATTAGGTATTAGGTGTAGTGCACTTAGTAATAAATTAGTTCAAGTGTGACCAGAAGGATAAATTAAAGTCAGCATGAACGAAAGGTGGAATAACATGTGCGCATTCAATTCAGGTTTACTGGCGATTGCTGGCATGCATATTCGAAATAGAAGATCGAACGGCATTCCTCATCCAAATATATAGTGGATAAAGGGCGTAAATACCGGCTCCTACTGAAGAGTCGCCAGTAAGCACGAAACGAATGTGTACATGAGATTATACACTTCACTCATGCAGACTTTGGTTTATCCTTCTGGTCCTATTTGAATTAATTTGTTACCAGGTGCACAACACCTAATACCCAATCCCTGGGCATTGACGCCACGCAGGGTGCGTTTCTGATATCAACCTATGCAGTGTCTTTGTTTAGACAGCTCCAGTTCAACAGTTTTCATCATAACACGGGGCATATAATATGTTTTTAAAAACTTCTGTAACAACCGGAAGCTGGATAAGGCATAATAATGTTGGTATAAAAATTTTGGAACTGTGTAAATGAACAAAGTAAAGGCATACTTAAATTAGCTTAGTGACAAAGTCATATCAACTCGCAAACTGCATAGGTAAAAGGAAAATTGAGAACCTGCTAAAGTTTGTCAATAAACCAGGCAACATCAACTATCTACTGCATTCCAAGCGGCAGTATAAAAATTTAATATTGCTTAGGTGAATGCTGACGGGCCTCTTTTAGAATGCCAGCAATTCGCAAACAAGTACTAAGCAGCGGAGATTTAGAAAAACATGAGGAAGATAAGAGGCTTGTAGACAGAGTAAAAAAACCTTTCATCTTCGCGCAAAACCGTATAAGTAGCTTCGAGAAAAATTAAAATATACGATTATATTTTCACCCATCCGTACTCGAATATGTCTCCTGCTATAAGGTCTATTTTAAGGACAGTGTTAAGTTACGTTTTAAAAGCGACAACTTAACCTGTTCAACTCCATGCTCAAACATGAGGTAATATTTAGTAAAATATTCTATTAAGTTTGCACCATTCAAACATTTAAATAATTAATGAATAACAAGCAAAATAAAACGTCTAAAATAACTTTACGAAGTTATTTCCGAATCGTCACTTTTCACTCCGACAATTTGAATTAATCGCTCAATTTGCGCTTCTCAGTAAAAAAGAGAATAAAAACTAAATTTTAGAAATACGGGAATAGACATTGTTTATGATAAATTATGGTTTGTTCAAGTTCAAAATATATTTCATTTTAATCATGAAATCCGTATAAAATGTGCCAAACTTTAAAAACTTAACGAATGTTAGTCTCCAGTCCGACTGTAAGGACTTGCTTACTCTATAATACCAATAATTCAGAAAAACCATTCACTTTTATTTAAGTCAAGTTTCCGAGCTTGGTATACACACCAATCCAAATACTTTTAACTAGTTGCAGAACATAACAAGGCTATTGTCAATCACACGTAGTAGCGCGTTTCGATCTTCCATGATTATCACCAGTGTACGACGAAAAACTGACTAGCGAGGATCAAACCGCAATCCATGTATTTGGAAAGCAAAATTATCTATACGGCGCTCTCCTTTAGAAGTCTTGCATGCATTATACTGGACTGTAAATGTCGGATGCAGAATTTCTATACTGTCATGAATATTAACTTTTTGCAACTTTCTACGCAAGACTATCAAGTGAAAGCTAGTAATTTTTAGACCCACAATCTATCAAGGAAACAGATAATTCGTGCGTTTAGAAGTGAAGATAATTTATTGAATTTCCAATCTACAAGTCAAGTCCGTCATTCGTCGATGTGGTAAATCATGTGATGTAAACACCAATCCCATTATATAGCCAAATTTGTCATAATAGACTAAGTATTCTATAATGTAGAAATAAAAATTCATTCAGTAGACTGGGTTCATCCTAATTGGGAGCACTTCAATAACGGTCCAGAAATTGCTATTTAGTAAACTGTATCCCCCTTAAATGGGATGTTCAGTTAGACTGCTTTCTTTTCTGGTCCGAAATACGTGTTTCTGTTTACTATCCCTGTTAATAATTGATTTAATTAATTGTCTAGGATAGCCCTTTTATATTGAATCGTTAAATGCTTTATTATATTCGTTTTCTTTTGAATATTGACTAACCAACCTGTCAATCCTGAAAATCAGCCACGACCTGTTGATAACTAATATTGAAACGGCACAAAACTGTTGTAATGCAAATATTGTTCAGACTAGGCTGGTTTATAGTAAATTGTTCTATTTAATTTACCATTAGTATCTCTCATTAGTACTACATCTAAGAAAGGCAGACAATCATCTTTCTCGTGCTCTGACGTGAAGCCGATATTCTTATGATCTTTATTGAAATTTTGAAGCAATCTTTGTTATTGCAACCTGTTCTTAAGGACAGGGAAAATATCCTTCACATACATTCCCTTACTTCACAATCTCCCAATGTTTATAATTTTTCTATTTTGTTTGACCTTTCTTCTCACATATAAAGAGAAGTTCATTGGTAGATAACTGAGAATAATATGAAAAAGAAACGGTTCGTGTATCTGATAATTTTTTCTTTTTGGCTAAATTCATAACAACAATTGTTGCAATTTCACAAGATAAGTGTGAGCCACGCGTGCATGCAAAGTCGATATGACCAGAAGGTGAGATCCAATCAACAAATGACGGAGATAAGCTTCAAACGAACTGCACATAAAGTCTACGTAAGTGGGACAAAACATGTGCCACACTCAGTAACCAATTGTGGTGTACTTGATAGCAATGCCAGGTCATATTAAGACTTAGTCAACAGAATCTAAACACACGTACGTTAGATTACAACTTCGGTGCACCCCGATTTTGGTGTGTCCATATTGTCCCTGAATGAGCAGCATCTTGCACACATACACACACATGCCACCAAGATTAGGTAAATAACGTTGACCGGTCGTTTAGTGGAATGGAATAATTCGGTGCATTTTACTTATACTAAACGTCTGAACACAAGTGCCTTTTCTGCACACGCCATGCGACATTGCAGGCTCTCGTCATGTGAGCACAGAATAATAAGTGAACTTAGTTACTAAAAATAGAACAAAGTAGCCTTCGTTACAATTGCTCTATTTAGGCATAATTAATTTTAGATTATCTTTGTTTTTAGTACATGAAATCAAAAATTTAATATAACACAGTTTCAAAATCCGAACACACTTCTGTCATGTTGCCTAACAATTTTGAATTATCTTTTAGTTCGCATAATTATTAAAGAATAACATTTACGCGCCTATAAATTGTTTAGAAAATATTTTTCCAACGTACTAAATATACTTTAAACTCGGTTTCTGCTCAGCTACATTTTCATTCGTTGTTTCAGTGGATTGGCCTGAAGAAATCTTTATTTTGAGTCAAATGTGCCCCTTCCGTATTTTTACTTATATCAATGAGAAAAAAATATATTACAAAGCAAAAAAAAGAGGAAACTTGGCGTGACTTAACGATATTACTCCAAACATCGCTGTTTAGTTAGACTATTCTTCCAAACCGAACTATAGCTCACGCAGAAATGATTCACAATATTATGCTATCTATTCAGCCGGTGTAAGATTAACGTACGAATCAAACGGATTTGGTATTACACGGCAAAAAAATTGGAGCATGGAGCGGGCTAACATTCTTTATATATAAATTGGAAAGCAAAACAAGATAGAAATATGTGAACATTCTTGTTCATATATATATATATATATATATATATATATATATATATATATATATATATATATATATATATATATATATATATATATATATATATTTATTAAAAGTATTGGTGGTTGTGTCAAAAGAACAAACTTGATTTAAATAATTGTTATCACCGCCCACACAGCCAATGTTCGTTTAATTATATAAATATTCGTCCTTATTGGGAACACTACACTAACTTTTCAGAAATTGCCGCGGACAGGGCTCGAAGCTGGGCACGTCTGCTTCGGAATCCGTCACCATTGCGCCAACCTGCCACTCGCTAAACACAATTTGCAGTTACATATTAACTCGTTTTTGGTTAGTCATTCCTTCAGGTGGCATTGTCTGTTCCCTAATGACAGACTTGTGCTGGCTAGTTGGAAATTTACGTCTAAAGATATGACATATAGGCTCCACCTAAAGGAAAATATCTAACCAATAAATATTAGTATATGACTGAAAATCGTGAGTATGCCGCAGGGTGGTTCAGCGGTAAGAGCCATAGACTCCTAAACATGCGTGCCCAATTTCGAGCTGTCTGCGGCAAATTAAGTACGGTACTTGAAGAGCTCCCAATAAGGACGAACCCGGTCTATTTGATGACTTGTCTTCTCTGTACTATACAAGGCTTAGTTTATACTGACAAGTGTATATATAATGGAAATGGTGTTTATATCAAAAGCACGTTTATTTAAATAATTGTTATCACCGCCCACGCGACCAATGTTCAATTAATACTCTTAGCTAACTTACTTTGTCGTCCAGTGTTTTTAATTTACATATTCAAGTGCAACGATTCAGAACGTTTAAAAAGCTATTTTTGCTTTGATTGGTATAAATACTTTGTTCAACAACGCATACGGAAACGGAGATCAATGTCTCTATTGCAGTTAGTTACAGATGTGCCTTTTCAACCGGTTTTCTGGAAATCCTGGCGTACAGGATGTGATGTTGACGTTGTGATAAAGCTTCTATTTTTTTCTCAAATTTTATACACCGAACATTATTTTTATCTTATTATTCTGGCCAGTACATGAGTTCCAATAAGGACGAAACTAGTCTACTGGATGAATTGCCTAATCTACACTATACAATTCATAGTTAATACTGACTTATGTAAGTAATTAATGGGTCAGGTGCTTATATCAAGACCTCAACCTTGTTTGTAATAATTGTTATCACCTCCAGCGTAACTAATGTTCGTTTAACTATGTTTATCTGTGTGGAAGGTGATAACGCTCATATGCTTGTGCTAGTTTTCTCCTGAAGGTCAGTTATTACGTAATTCTTTATGATAGTCTCAACAATATTCTCAAAGGCGTTCTATAGTCACCGGCAAGTTTTTGTACTTCTCTTCTTGCCAATAAAATTTTGATAAATAATCTCGGTAATCATTTCTAAGCTGCAGTTAAACATACTCGTTTTCGTACTTATTGGAATTCTAAACGAGACATATATTTTTCGGAGTCTAGGATTACCAACATTTTTATAGAATATTGCAATATTTGAAGTTCAAACTAGCCTCTACCGATCTGTTTTATTAACAGAGACACCATACCACCTGTGAAACACATATTGTTTGAAGTCTTCTGTCGGATTTTTATTTTGCATATGCTTAATTTTACTGAAAAATATATGTTGTATGCTGCACTATGGTAGAACGAGAGTGGAAAGTTAGAATTTCAGAAATTAAAAATAGGTTTCACCTGAAGGAAAGGCTAACCAGAAACATATTTTGGCGTATGACTTAAAATTGGGTGTAGCATGCGGTACGGACTCCAAAACAAATGTCCATACCACGGCAAATTTGAGCGGTACTTGAGGAGTTCCCAATAATGACGAAATAGGTCTACTGAATGTTTAATTATTACGAAAAAACCAGTGGCATCGTTTCAGGTAAATGACAGACCCGGTGTGACTTGTCAGTGCTTCAGTTTCAGAGGGATTTCATATAGACTAGCCAAAAAACCTAAGTTAATATATAACTGAAACCTGTGTGTATTTTGTGACAACATCGCATTATGGATAGAGTCACAAACACCGAAATAAATGTGCCCAAGTTTGTATCACGTCTGCGTAAAATTCTGGACAGGCTCCCAGTCTACAGAATGAACTGCTTTTGCTACATAATGCAATATTTATCTTATATTGACGTTATATATGCTTATTTAGAGCATCATGTCAGAATTGATTACATATTTTGTCATTACAGGCTAAATCAAGTTTGCGAGCTTAAAATGAACACCAATCCCATAGAATTTAACAAGTCGTCGAACAACATAACAAAACTACCCTAGGTCAGATATACAAGCATTGTGGTTGGATCCTCTCTAGTCAGTTTACCGTCTTACTCTGGTGGTGATCATGGAAGTTCGAACGCGTGAGTGCGTGCGAATAGCGGTAGTTTTGCTATGTTGCTCGACGACTAGTTAAAGGCAATGGGATTGGTGTTTTTCACCAAGTTTGCAAACTTGATTTAAAGAATTGTTACCACAACCCTCGCAATCAATGATTGTTTAACTGTAGTACAAGCTAAACATTGAATTAGGCAATTTATCGACCAGGTCGGTTCCATTCGTATAAAGTACTCAAATAGTTGTCAGAAATGTCGTGGCCAGGGCGTGATCCAGGTGCATTTGTTTGTACGCCATCGAAGCTGCATATATATATATATATATATATATATATATATATATATATATATATATATATATATATATATATATATAACCAACCACTTGTGTATGGACAGAAAACATTATGAACGACCGACACTTTATATTTATTGTCAATCAGGAAAATAAAATAAATCAAAAATCAACCGTGATTCAATTCCAGATAAACTGTAACAAGTGATAATCAATAGCTAAAGTGTCAAATCGATCAGTAAACAAGATAGCAACTGCAACAAGAACCGAATTCACGCGAATCTGATTATTTTCTATTGGCACTGCATTCAAATACTATATTTATTTAAACAATTGATTGCAGACCATCCAGCCACGGGACTTCCCTCGCCCTCTAGCCCGTTGAACCATGGGTAGTATATATATACACACATATTCACAAAGATAAATTGAAGGACCGATGGTCTCATCCGCGCTGTCAGCCGATTAGTCCCGAGACCTTTAAACAACAAATATTGTACAAGAAAACTAAAAAAAGTAATACCATTTCTAACTCACACAAAATGCAATCCTTATATACATAAACACCGAAAACTATTTTCGAAACTCACCTAGACATGTACAATCGGTAGCAAAACCCTACTCGTCCTAAGCACTGGTTAGCCACTCAAAAAAGCATAAACACAAATGAAAATTCGACTACCTCGCAAAGACATGCAAAATAGCAGAAAAACAATAAACATACGTGTTACAGATCATTAAAATGGTGGCTACTTACGAAAAAGGTAATGCTTAGAAATGTTTACAAACTATGCCAGTCATATTTGAAATCAAAAGAAAATAAAATTTATAAAGTCCGCAATGGAAGAAGAGAAACATGAGAAGAAGTGCAGGTGGTCGCGCTTGTGATTGAATGCAATGAAAACACATGTACACATAGAGGTAGACTCGTGTTGTGCACAATCAGCTCTAGTAGAGCCTGTTGCTCTGGTGGAAAAAGAAAAGAATGTTAGAATAATTAACGACTAATTTGCTAACTGACAGTGGCCTCAATAGGAGCATAATTCGTTAGGACAATACCATAATAATAATAATGAAAAATAATGATCTAATCAGAGTTAATGCGTAACGAGAGTGAGTTAAGGAAAGCAAGCCAACACACTGAATAGTATCACAAGGCAAACAGGCTAGTGCTAAACTATCCATGCACGATAAACAAAAGCAAAGTCAACCTGTTGTAATCAATACGTCCTCTTCGTCCTCCTTGAGTTTACTCTACTCAGACACAATATAGCAATATTCATTCACTTAAAATCTAATCGATGACAAAACGATGGCATGGTCGTTATTATTCAGCGCCGGTTGCCTTCAATTACACCCGCCAGAGACATGATCAGGATCTAATTTCGGTTCCACGCAATGTTAGCCGCTGCGCTATGATTACTAAGACGCAAACAACTCGCCTTCACACTGTTCAAGTATTAATTTTCTCTGCAGCGTCATTCCGGTCTGGCTGGCATTGTCGAACTTGTGTGTACAACTTGCGAGAATTCCAAATGTCCCATTTTGACGAGGCAGACGAAAGCAGTCAAGTAGGCAAAAGTTTTTGCATAGGTAAAGGAAGTGCGAGCAAAAATTGCGAAATCCGACAATACCCATGATATTTCGTCTAAGAAACATGAATACCAATGTGGAGATACAATACCAGTAACAGATAATAGGGACAGCAAAAGGCGTTCTCCGACAAAGATTTTTGCAACAACGACATGGAAAATGTTCCGTTTACATTTGACAAAATTGTGAACAAGTAGCAAAGGATCAACATGCTAAAGGAATGTCGCGGCGTGTGTAGAAAACTATTTCGGCGAAATCGCCACGTCCACCACGGTAAACGGGCACAAAATACAAATAAGTTTAAGTAAACAACGATAATGCAGGAATCTAGTGTTTTGGAAAAAATCAAACAATGGATTAAAGTATTCTATAGAAAATAAAATAAAAAGCAACTGATTATTCATTTTATGTCAGCGTAACGAAGCTTGTGAAACATTTACACAGAAGACTCAAAGCCACAAACGACCGCACGACCGCACACAAACATATTATATATATATATATATATATATATATATATATATTATATATATATATATATATATATATGTGTGTGTGAGAGAGAGAGATAGTCAATCCAACCAAAACTGGTAGGTTGATCCTATAAATTCATTTTTTTAAACAACGTAAGAAAGCGAATTTAAACATTTCATAGTTAATTTGGTGATTTTCATCATAACTTAAAATTAACAATTCACGCCCATACGCATAAAAAGGTCTACAACTGAAGACAGACGAAAACTATTGAGGAAAAGTATATTTAAATTATTCCTAAGAAATCGAAATTCAGCACTATAAATTTTGCTACGAATGACTAATGTAATATCATTTTCAGTTTTGCTTGTAACAAACAAGTGCACATATCATCAATTCCTCAGTTATTAATTGAATTTTCTAATTCATCTAACAAAAAATCAAACTTTTTGAATTCTAAAAGAACCAAATAAGCAAAAAGCAACCCATTAAAGGTGGTATTGTCTTCCATTCTGAACATCTTTAAAACAGCCATTTACCTAGGTAAATTAAAAAAATATGCCGATATGAATTTAAGGTAATATATCGCTATAAAACAACGGAATTTAAGAAAACTAAACATTATTTGCGTAGTTCATCTAGCAGTTTCATTTCGGAGATCGTCGTGCCCAAGTTGAGGACATCATTTCACCTTGTTGATGAATAAAACTCCTGAAATAAAAACAGTAGAAGAAATATTTTTTTAAAATTTTATAATATATACGTAAGTATTCTTCAATTATTTTGTTAAGAATCTGTGTTAATCTGTGCTTCGTCTGTAGCCTCAGATGTTCCAGCCTGGCAAATGGCAGACTATAGAATATCGTTTTTACGTTTATAACTACAAATATACAGTTACAGATTATGACTCTACAGCCAACTCTGGCCAAGCATTCCATCGGTTTTACCCACTAACATTGTAGTTTCAAGGAAAATAAGGAAAGAGCGACTCGATCGTTCTTCTCGACATGAAACCCTGATGTTACTATTAGTTCTCCATTAATTCAGCTGAATACTGTGATGTCGCAGCATATGGCCCAAAATTCTACATAATTCAATCGAATAGAATTATGAAGGCCCTTTATGCCGGTATCGATGTACGCATGTATGTATGAATTTATATTGGTAAATGGGTATTTATGTATGCATTTATTCATCTATCAGTATGTGTGTATGCATACACGGATGCAAGTATGTATTTATCTGTTTGTATTCCGCGTTTTAAGATCATATGGCACCAGATTCTACAATATCCAACGAAATATGACTATAAGCTTGCTTTAAGTCTGTACGTGTGTTGTATGTAATTATGCATGTACGCATATGTAAGAATATGCAAGTGTGTTGAATGGAAGTATGAATTTAAGTAACCACATGAATGTCATTTTTTCTATAATAACTATGAATATGTCATGTTGTTGCGGAAATGAAGCGCCAATTCTGAAATACTGATGATTGCAGTGCCATTTTATGTACGTGTATGTGCGCGTATTATAGTATGTATGAATATAGGCGTCTATACAAATACACGTATCCACTTAGGTTTCCATTTACACCATAATCGAAGTGGCGAGGGTGTCATAAGCCTAGTCAACGCTAAGACTCAACAGTCATCAAACGCCATTTTAAGCCTCGAATTTAGTTGATCAGTGCAATTAACACTTAGGTCACCAATTGGTAATACTTACATATTAAACATACATACTTGCATATATATTAGTTCTCCGAGACAAACAGTATTTAACTGTTATATATTGAATTCAATGATGTCATGCTTACCGCGAAATGTGATAACTGATATCGATCAAGGCCAGAGTGTATGGATGTACTGGAGTAACAGGTGTTCAGAAATTGTTGTAATTCTCAATTTCGGTGCACTATAGCATAAATTGATACCCATCATGTTGGTACCATGTTCCGACTCGAAACCATAATGTTAGTACCATTTACCTCTTCGGTACAATAATGCTGGTATCGGTTACTAACACGATAGCCATAGTGTTAGTATCCTTTACAGACTCTGTATATATATATATATATATATATATATATATATATATATATATATAGTGTGAGTTAGCGTTGAAGTCGCATTGTCGTTGACTTTATATGATGTTAGCTTCACTATTGCAGGTTTCCACATTCGTCTAGGAGATTGTACCGTCCTATTATCCCACATTCTTGATCAAAATATATAGTGGTTAAAGGGCGTAATACCGGCTCCTACTGATGAGTCGCCAGTAAGCACGAAACGAATGTGAATGAGATTATACTTTCCGTTCATGCTGCCTTTGGTTTATCCTTCTGGTCACAACTGAACTAATTTGTTATTAGTTACGCAACACCTAATACATACTTGGTAATAGAGGAATCAGTTAACGCGTGTCAACCGTGAAGAGCATTTATCAGGCGCAGAAACAATTAGCACCAAAAAATCGAATACTCTAGGAAAACGACACCTCTCAATCTTGAGTATCAATTCATACCAACTGGCCGTCATAACTGTGACATTCGTGGTAGTTCTGTGGTGGTAAAAAAAATTGTTTCTCACTGCACAATATGCCAGGACAGCTGCAAGCTCTCGTTTTATCTATGCTGAGCCATACATAGGCAAATTGAGGTTGTGGGAAACGAAAATGTTTACGCGACTGCCTCCACCATTATACTAATGAAAACTTTGTCGTTAAAAAAGTTCAAATTCAGTCTTTGATTGTGAATTATTACTCGTGATTATAACGCCAGTTTGTCAAAACTATTCGAGAGGAGAAGTTGTAGCGTTGTCAGGCTTTCTAAATTTGCCCATTGCCATAGCCCAGCCACGAAAAACTCAAGTTTACAGCCCTACAGACTGAGCCTAACTACATGGCGTAGACACCTAAACCTGCAGATCGGACGACGATGTCTTATTGTACTCAGACCTACCAACTTCTAGCAAGCAGACATTTTCAGTCATGTATAAGACGAAAATGTATTATGTGAGCACTAATGGTTCGAGAAAAGAACCTGGCCAATCCTAGGACCAGTACAATCAAATTGAAATTCCGCTTCATACTTTTGTCTTCCGAAAATGAAATATAAGAACCCCAGAGACTGTCGGCACACAGCATCTATATAGGTTGTTTGTTGACTCGTGATATCGATCACATATGCTCGCCAAGCCGCCCGCTCACTAAACATAATTAAGTTATCACTGGTAGAGACACGTGAACGGGCGAAAACATGTAGAAGGCTTGTGGCAAAGCGGATTCCGTGAAGAGGCCCTGTTTACATGGCTCATCCGGAACCGACCACTCTAAAGACCTACATCTTTGTCTGTGCATTAATATATGAATGTATATATTTTTATATACGTAACAAAATGCGCAAGTATATATTTATGCATTTGTGTTTACCTAAGTTATAACATTTCATATGCATGCGTGAATATATATATATATATATATATATATATATATATATATATATATATATATATATATATATATATATATATATATATATTAGTACATAACTAGGTACTCACATGTATTATGCCAATATGTAAGGACACATTTGCGTATAAAAATATGTATACATAAATTTATTAATTTAATAATGCATGCATGTAGGCAAATATCTACGCATATATATGTACAAATATGAATGTATGAGTGTACATACTTGTATATGTGTGTATGCGTTTATGTATAAATGCATTTATTTAAGTGAAATTGTATTGAGGTCCGTGTGGAAGTATGCATGTGTGCATTGAAGCTTCTATAAATCAAAAATACTTGTTGACAGAAGTTTTGATAGCAGTTGCACCGATAGAAACATTTATTCAGCGAAAACAAGTAGGTGTGGAAAAAGATCAATAAAACCAAATATATTTACAACAAAATTGGCTGCACTATGTTTTAATTAACTAATTATATAATCGTAAACACCAATAAATCATAAAATGATGACTTTGTTTTCCGCAAAGCTGATTCTTGTAGTCTTCACGTAAAGGAATGACACAGTAGGGCTTCCGAGGGGGCCGTGATTATAACATAAGTTATAGTTCGGACAAGTAGAACCATCTACCATAATTTTCAACTATCTTTAAAGACAAAAAACATCAGCGTATCCAAACTAATGCTTAACTGCAAGTATGTATTAGGTTTGCAAACTCTAGTAACAAATGGATATATCCATCAGGTTTGTATCATGTACTAACTCGAAAACCATAGTGTCATTACCATGTAACTTCTCGGTATAATACTGTTGGTATCTGTTACTAACACAATAGCCATAGTATTATTATCATTTATAGACTCGGTATATATATATATTATATAGTGTGAGTTAGCGTTGAATTCGCATTGTCGTAGACTTTATATGATGTTAGCTTCACTATTGCAGGTTTACACATTCGTCTAGGAGATTATACCGTCCTATTATACCACATTCTTCGACCAAATATATAGTGGTTATATATTATATATATATATATTTTTAAAAATTAATAAAATTTAAAAAAAAAAAATTTTATTATTAATAAATTTTTATTTTTAAAATTTATATTAGCAAAGATTGTTGTATTTCCCTGCGATAGCAAAATGACATGATCCAATTAGTGTCAGTCACAGTACTGTCGACAAATCAAACTGAGATTAGTCGGTTAATGCAGTGACTAGGTAGGAGAATTGATGTTGACCAAAAGAGGACGACTAATTAACAGAAAGGAGAACTGAAGACAAACAAAAGAATATAACTTTCTAAAAACAACTTTCAATTAAAATCAATTCAACAACAGGAAACCCAGAAACAGACAGTCTGGAAAAGGAACGTAATTATGTAAATACTATAACATTCCACGATGTTAGTAAGAGTAAAGAAAGGGCATGTTGGATCATGCTAGGCAGCGCAAGATTGTTGTATTTCCCTGCGATAGCAAAATAACATGATCCAATTAGTGTCAGTCACAGTACTGTCGACAAAACAAACTGAGATTAGTCGGTTAATGCAGTAACTAGGAAGGAGAATTGATGTTGACCAAAAGAGGACGACTAATTAACAGAAAGGAGAATTGAAGACAAGCAAAAGAAAATAACTTTAAAAACAACGTTCAATTAAAATCAATTCAACAACAGGAAACCCAGAAACAGACGGTCTGGAAGAGGAACGTAATTATGTAAATATAATACCATTCCACGATGCTAGTAAGAGTAAAGAAAGGGCATGTAGGATCATGCTAGGCAGCGCAAGATTGTTGTATTTCCCTGCGATAGGAAAATGACATGATCCAATTAGTGTCAGTCACAGTACTGTCGACAAATCAAACTGAGATTAGTCGGTTAATGCAGTGACTAGGTAGGAGAATTGATGTTGACCAAAAGAGGACGACTAATTAACAGAAAGGAGAACTGAAGACAAACAAAAGAATATCACTTTCTAAAAACAACATTCAATTAAAATCAATTCAACAACAGGATACCCAGAGACAGACGGTCTGGAAAAGGAACGTAATTATGTAAATACAATACCATTCAGCTATGCTAGTAAGAGTAAAGAAAGGGCATGTTGGATCATGCTAGGCAGCGCAAGATTGTTGTATTTCCCTGCGATAGCAAAATGACATGATCCAATTAGTGTCAGTCACAGTACTGTCGACAAATCAAACTGAGATTAGTCGGTTAATGCAGTGACTAGGTAGGAGAATTGATGTTGACCAAAAGAGGACGACTAATTAACAGAAAGGAGAACTGAAGACAAACAAAAGAATATCACTTTCTAAAAACAACATTCAATTAAAATCAATTCAACAACAGGAAACCCAGAAACAGACGGTCTGGAAAAGGAACGTAATTATGTAAATACAATACCATTCAGCTATGCTAGTAAGAGTAAAGAAAGGGCATGTTGGATCATGCTAGGCAGCGCAAGATTGTTGTATTTTCCTGCGGTAGCATATGACATGATCCAATTAGTGTCAGTCAGAGTACTGTCGACAAATCACACTGAGATTAGTCGGTTAATGCAGTGACTAGGTAGGAGAATTGATGTTGACCAAAAGAGTACGACTAATTAACAGAAAGGAGAACTGAAGACAAACAAAAGAATATCACTTTCTAAAAACAACTTTCAATTAAAATCAATTCAACAACAGGAAACCCAGAGACAGACGGTCTGGAAAAGGAACGTAATTATGTAAATACAATACCATTCAGCTATGCTAGTAAGAGTAAAGAAAGGGCATGTTGGATCATGCTAGGCAGCGCAAGATTGTTGTATTTTCCTGCGGTAGCATATGACATGATCCAATTAGTGTCAGTCACAGTACTGTCGACAAATCAAACTGAGATTAGTCGGTTAATGCAGTGACTAGGTAGGAGAATTGATGTTGACCAAAAGAGGACGACTAATTAACAGAAAGGAGAATTGAAGACAAGCAAAAGAAAATAACTTTAAAAACAACTTTCAATTAAAATCAATTCAACAACAGGAAACCCAGAAACAGACGGTCTGGAAGAGGAACGTAATTATGTAAATATAATACCATTCCACGATGCTAGTAAGAGTAAAGAAAGGGCATGTTGGATCATGCTAGGCAGCGCAAGATTGTTGTATTTCCCTGCGATAGGAAAATGACATGATCCAATTAGTGTCAGTCACAGTACTGTCGACAAATCAAACTGAGATTAGTCGGTTAATGCAGTGACTAGGTAGGAGAATTGATGTTGACCAAAAGAGGACGACTAAATAACAGACAGGAGAACTGAAGACAAACAAAAAATATAACTTTCTAAAAACAAAATTCAATTAAAATCAATTCAACAACAGGAAACCCAGAGACAGACGGTCTGGAAAAGGAACGTAATTATGTAAATACAATACCATTCAGCTATGCTAGTAAGAGTAAAGAAAGGGCATGTTGGATCATGCTAGGCAGCGCAAGATTGTTGTATTTCCCTGCGATAGCAAAATGACATGATCCAGTTAGTGTCAGTCACAGTACTGTCGACAAATCAAACTGAGATTAGTCGGTTAATGCAGTGACTAGGTAGGAGAATTGATGTTGACCAAAAGAGGACGACTAATTAACAGAAAGGAGAATTGAAGACAACCAAAAGAAACTAACTTTCTAAAAACAACTTTGAATTAAAATCAATTCAACAACAGGAAACCCAGAAACAGACGGTCTGGAAAAGGAACGTAATTATGTAGATGCAATACCATTCCACGATGCTAGTAAGAGTAAAGAAAGGGCATGTTGGATCATGCTAGGTAGCGCAAGATTGTTGTATTTCCCTGCGATAGGAAAATGACATGATCCAATTAGTGTCAGTCACAGTACTATCGACAAATCACACTGAGATTAGTCGGTTAATGCAGTGACTAGGTAGGAGAATTGATGTTGACCAAAAGAGTACGACTAATTAACAGAAAGGAGAATTGAAGACAACCAAAAGAAAATAACTTTTTAAAAACAACTTTCAATTTAAATCAATTCAACAACAGGAAACCCAGAAACAGACGGTCTGGAAGAGGAACGTAATTATGTAGATGCAATACCATTCCACGATGCTAGTAAGAGTAAAGAAAGGGCATGTTGGATCATGCTAGGCAGCGCAAGATTGTTGTATTTCCCTGCGATAGCAAAATGACATGATCCAGTTAGTGTCAGTCACAGTACTGTCGACAAATCACACTGAGATTAGTCGGCTAATGCAGTGACTAGGTAGGAGAATTGATGTTGACCAAAAGAGGACGACTAAATAACAGAAAGGAGAACTGAAGACAATATAACTTTCTAAAAACAACATTCAATTAAAATCAATTCAACAACAGGAAACCCAGAGACAGACGGTCTGGAAAAGGAACATAATTATGTAAATACAATACCATTCAGCTATGCTAGTAAGAGTAAAGAAAGGACATGTTGGATCATGCTAGGCAGCGCAAGATTGTTGTATTTCCCTGCGATAGCAAAATGACATGATCCAGTTAGTGTCAGTCACAGTACTGTCGACAAATCAAACCGAGATTAGTCGGTTAATGCAGTGACTAGTTAGGAGAATTGATGTTGACCAAAAGAGGACGACTAATTAACAGAAAGGAGAATTGAAGACAACCAAAAGAAAATAACTTTCTAAAAACAACTTTGAATTAAAATAAATTCAACAAAAGGAAACCCAGAAACAGACGGTCTGGAAAAGGAACGTAATTATGTAGATACAATACCATTCCACGATGCTAGTAAGAGTAAAGATAGGGCATGTTGGATCATGCTAGGTATTGCAAGATTGTTGTACTTCCCTGCGATAGCAAAATGACATGATCCAATTAGTGTCAGTCACAGTACTGTCGACAAATCAATCTGAGATTAGTCGGTTAATGCAGTGACTAGGTAGGAGAATTGATGTTGACCAAAAGAGTACGACTAATTAACAGAAAGGAGAACTGAAGACAAACAAAAGAATATCACTTTCTAAAAACAACATTCAATTAAAATCAATTCAACAACAGGAAACCCAGAGACAGACGGTCTGGAAAAGGAACGTAATTATGTAAATACAATACCATTCAGCTATGCTGGTAAGAGTAAAGAAAGGGCATGTTGGATCATGCTAGGCAGCGCAAGATTGTTGTATTTCCCTGCGATAGCAAAATGACATGATCCAATTATGTCAGTCATAGCAATCGACAAATCAAACTGAGATTAATGGTTAATGCAGGACTAGGTAGGAGATGTTGACCAAAAAAGAGGACGACCAATCAACAGAAAGGAGAACTGAAGACAAACAAAAAGAATATAACTTTCTAAAAACAATATCCAATTAAACAATTCAACAGGATACCCAGAGACAGACGGTCCGGCAAACGTAATTATGTAAATAAATACAATACCATTCAGCTATGCTAGTAAGAGTAAAGAAAGAGCATGTTGGATCATGCTAGGCAGCGCAAGATTGTTGTATTTTTTTGCGATAGCAAAATGACATGATCCAATTAGTGTCAGTCACAGTACTGTCGACAAATCAAACTGAGATTAGTCGGTTAATGCAGTGACTAGGTAGGAGAATTGATGTTGACCAAAAGAGGACGACTAATTAACAGAAAGGAGAATTGAAGACAAGCAAAAGAAAATAACTTTAAAAACAACTTTCACTAAAAAATCAATTCAACAGGAAACCCAGAAACAGACAGAACTGGAAAGGAAACGTAATTATGTAAACACTATAACATTCCACGATGTTAGTAAGAAAGAAAGGGTATAAAATCATGCTAGGGCAGCGCAAGATTGTTGTATTTCCGGCATAGCAAAAATAACATGATCCAACAGTGTCAGTCACAGTACTGTCGACAAACAAACTGAGAGATTTAATGGTTAATGCAGTAACCCGGAAGGAGAATTGATGTTGACCAAAAAGAGGACGACTAATTAACAGAAAGGAGAATTGAAGACAAGCAAAAGAAAATAACTTTAAAAACAACTTTCAATTAAAATCAATTCAACAACAGGAAACCCAGAAACAGACGGTCTGGAAGAGGAACGTAATTATGTAAATATAATACCATTCCACGATGCTAGTAAGAGTAAAGAAAGGGCATGTAGGATCATGCTAGGCAGCGCAAGATTGTTGTATTTCCCTGCGATAGGAAAATGACATGATCCAATTAGTGTCAGTCACAGTACTGTCGACAAATCAAACTGAGATTAGTCGGTTAATGCAGTGACTAGGTAGGAGAATTGATGTTGACCAAAAGAGGACGACTAATTAACAGAAAGGAGAACTGAAGACAAACAAAAGAATATCACTTTCTAAAAACAACATTCAATTAAAATCAATTCAACAACAGGATACCCAGAGACAGACGGTCTGGAAAAGGAACGTAATTATGTAAATACAATACCATTCAGCTATGCTAGTAAGAGTAAAGAAAGGGCATGTTGGATCATGCTAGGCAGCGCAAGATTGTTGTATTTCCCTGCGATAGCAAAATGACATGATCCAATTAGTGTCAGTCACAGTACTGTCGACAAATCAAACTGAGATTAGTCGGTTAATGCAGTGACTAGGTAGGAGAATTGATGTTGACCAAAAGAGGACGACTAATTAACAGAAAGGAGAATTGAAGACAACCAAAAGAAAATAACTTTCTAAAAACAACTTTGAATTAAAATCAATTCAACAACAGGAAACCCAGAAACAGACGGTCTGGAAAAGGAACGTAATTATGTAGATACAATACCATTCCACGATGCTAGTAAGAGTAAAGAAAGGGCATGTTGGATCATGCTAGGTAGCGCAAGATTGTTGTATTTCCCTGCGATAGCAAAATGACATGATCCAATTAGTGTCAGTCACAGTACTGTCGACAAATCAAACTGAGATTAGTCGGTTAATGCAGTGACTAGGTAGGAGAATTGATGTTGACCAAAAGAGGACGACTAATTAACAGAAAGGAGAACTGAAGACAAACAAAAGAATATAACTTTCTAAAAACAACATTCAATTAAAATCAATTCAACAACAGGAAACCCAGAGACAGACGGTCTGGAAAAGGAACGTAATTATGTAAATACAATACCATTCAGCTATGCTAGTAAGAGTAAAGAAAGGGCATGTTGGATCATGCTAGGCAGCGCAAGATTGTTGTATTTCCCTGCGATAGCAAAATGACATGATCCAATTAGTGTCAGTCACAGTACTGTCGACAAATCAAACTGAGATTAGTCGGTTAATGCAGTGACTAGGTAGGAGAATTGATGTTGACCAAAAGAGGACGACTAATTAACAGAAAGGAGAACTGAAGACAAACAAAAGAATATAACTTTCTAAAAACAACATTCAATTAAAATCAATTCAACAACAGGAAACCCAGAGACAGACGGTCTGGAAAAGGAACGTAATTATGTAAATACAATACCATTCAGCTATGCTAGTAAGAGTAAAGAAAGGGCATGTTGGATCATGCTAGGCAGCGCAAGATTGTTGTATTTCCCTGCGATAGCAAAATGACATGATCCAATTAGTGTCAGTCACAGTACTGTCGACAAATCAAACTGAGATTAGTCGGTTAATGCAGTGACTAGGTAGGAGAATTGATGTTGACCAAAAGAGGACGACTAATTAACAGAAAGGAGAATTGAAGACAACCAAAAGAAAATAACTTTCTAAAAACAACTTTCAATTAAAATCAATTCAACAACAGGAAACCCAGAAACAGACGGTCTGGAAAAGGAACGTAATTATGTAAATACAATACCATTCCACGATGCTAGTAAGAGTAAAGAAAGGGCATGTTGGATCATGCTAGGCAGCGCAAGATTGTTGTATTTCCCTGCGATAGCAAAATGACATGATCCAATTAGTGTCAGTCACAGTACTGTCGACAAATCAAACTGAGATTAGTCGGTTAATGCAGTGACTAGGTAGGAGAATTGATGTTGACCAAAAGAGGACGACTAATTAACAGAAAGGAGAACTGAAGACAAACAAAAGAATATCACTTTCTAAAAACAACATTCAATTAAAATCAATTCAACAACAGGAAACCCAGAAACAGACGGTCTGGAAAAGGAACGTAATTATGTAAATACAATACCATTCAGCTATGCTAGTAAGAGTAAAGAAAGGGCATGTTGGATCATGCTAGGCAGCGCAAGATTGTTGTATTTCCCTGCGATAGCAAAATGACATGATCCAATTAGTGTCAGTCACAGTACTGTCGACAAATCACACTGAGATTAGTCGGTTAATGCAGTGACTAGGTAGGAGAATTGATGTTGACCAAAAGAGTACGACTAATTAACAGAAAGGAGAACTGAAGACAAACAAAAGAATATCACTTTCTAAAAACAACTTTCAATTAAAATCAATTCAACAACAGGAAACCCAGAGACAGACGGTCTGGAAAAGGAACGTAATTATGTAAATACAATACCATTCAGCTATGCTAGTAAGAGTAAAGAAAGGGCATGTTGGATCATGCTAGGCAGCGCAAGATTGTTGTATTTTCCTGCGGTAGCATATGACATGATCCAATTAGTGTCAGTCACAGTACTGTCGACAAATCAAACTGAGATTAGTCGGTTAATGCAGTGACTAGGTAGGAGAATTGATGTTGACCAAAAGAGGACGACTAATTAACAGAAAGGAGAATTGAAGACAAGCAAAAGAAAATAACTTTAAAAACAACTTTCAATTAAAATCAATTCAACAACAGGAAACCCAGAAACAGACGGTCTGGAAGAGGAACGTAATTATGTAAATATAATACCATTCCACGATGCTAGTAAGAGTAAAGAAAGGGCATGTTGGATCATGCTAGGCAGCGCAAGATTGTTGTATTTCCCTGCGATAGGAAAATGACATGATCCAATTAGTGTCAGTCACAGTACTGTCGACAAATCAAACTGAGATTAGTCGGTTAATGCAGTGACTAGGTAGGAGAATTGATGTTGACCAAAAGAGGACGACTAATTAACAGAAAGGAGAACTGAAGACAAACAAAAGAATATAACTTTCTAAAAACAACATTCAATTAAAATCAATTCAACAACAGGAAACCCAGAGACAGACGGTCTGGAAAAGGAACGTAATTATGTAAATACAATACCATTCAGCTATGCTAGTAAGAGTAAAGAAAGGGCATGTTGGATCATGCTAGGCAGCGCAAGATTGTTGTATTTCCCTGCGATAGCAAAATGACATGATCCAATTAGTGTCAGTCACAGTACTGTCGACAAATCAAACTGAGATTAGTCGGTTAATGCAGTGACTAGGTAGGAGAATTGATGTTGACCAAAAGAGGACGACTAATTAACAGAAAGGAGAATTGAAGACAACCAAAAGAAAATAACTTTCTAAAAACAACTTTGAATTAAAATCAATTCAACAACAGGAAACCCAGAAACAGACGGTCTGGAAAAGGAACGTAATTATGTAGATACAATACCATTCCACGATGCTAGTAAGAGTAAAGAAAGGGCATGTTGGATCATGCTAGGTAGCGCAAGATTGTTGTATTTCCCTGCGATAGCAAAATGACATGATCCAATTAGTGTCAGTCACAGTACTGTCGACAAATCAATCTGAGATTAGTCGGTTAATGCAGTGACTAGGTAGGAGAATTGATGTTGACCAAAAGAGTACGACTAATTAACAGAAAGGAGAATTGAAGACAAGCAAAAGAAAATAACTTTTTAAAAACAACTTTCAATTAAAATCAATTCAACAACAGGAAACCCAGAAACAGACGGTCTGGAAGAGGAACGTAATTATGTAAATACAATACCATTCCACGATGCTAGTAAGAGTAAAGAAAGGGCATGTTGGATCATGCTAGGCAGCGCAAGATTGTTGTATTTCCCTGCGATAGGAAAATGACATGATCCAATTAGTGTCAGTCACAGTACTGTCGACAAATCAAACTGAGATTAGTCGGTTAATGCAGTGACTAGGTAGGAGAATTGATGTTGACCAAAAGAGGACGACTAATTAACAGAAAGGAGAATTGAAGACAACAAAAAGAAAATAACTTTCTAAAAACAACATTCAATTAAAATCAATTCAACAACAGGAAACCCAGAAACAGACGGTCTGGAAAAGGAACGTAATTATGTAAATACAATACCATTCCACGATGCTAGTAAGAGTAAAGAAAGGGCATGTTGGATCATGCTAGGCAGCGCAAGATTGTTGTATTTCCCTGCGGTAGCAAAATGACATGATCCAATTAATGTCAGTCACAGTACTGTCGACAAATCAAACTGAGATTAGTGGGTTAATACAGTGACTAGGTAGGAGAATTGATGTTGAATAAAAGAGGACGACTAATTAACAAAAAGGAGAACTGAATTCTATCAAAATGATTACTCAATGAAATAACATTCAAAGTGCTCATTTATAGGACAGACAATTTAGAATCATGTGACAGTACTAGGGACATAACAAGCTAATGCATGAGCGCGAAATTAAAATTATAATTTCATATTTAAAAAAATATGGAATGCAACTGAATGAAAAATGTACAATTTCACCCATTTCAACAGCGTTAAATGCGGTAAACAAATAGAGTACGGCTAATATATTATTACTTTACTTTGATACCTTGTAAAGCAAGCAAAGAGGCCTAATAGCAGATAACATTTTAAATTTAAATATGCTAGACGGCGCGCCAACTTCTCTAGAAGCTTGAATTAATTCGCGTCGCCGTTCTATAAACATATTCAACTACAGGAAGAAGGTAAACTACAGCCGATAGTGCGGCAACATGCATTTTCAATTTCAATAACCGAAACATTTATGAAGCTCCAGCTTATCAAATTTAAAGACCGAACAGTGGCTGGTAAACTTGAATGTGTGACGTACGAGGATCAGAACTGGCCTAATATGGCTTCATAGTTCAATGAAACGTTGAAACATGACTTTTATGCTCAGATCCAACGTATGGTCTCATCTTTTACACAATATTACAATATTTTCCGGTATTTTAAATATCCCCGATTAGTTTAAGGATCCTATTTTCTTAATTTAGTTTGGCAGTCTGTTGTTATATTTCACTCCTACTTAAAAACCAGTTAGCATGAACAGAATGAATAATCTTATGTACACATTGGTGTCTTGTTTACTAGCGACTAATCAGTAGGAACCGGTATTCCCCATACACCAACCATATATTTTGGTGAGGAATGAGACAATTGGACGGTACCATCTCCTATACGCATGTGTAAACAAGCAGTAGTGGTTGGTAGCTTACATTGATTTCAGTGGACGCCTTTGAGTGCAACGCGCAAATTCGGATGTTACCAGATTCCGCTTATGCACTAAGGAAAAACCCCAATCCACATTGTCCAATTCGCGAAAGTTCGAAGGCAATAACGCGTATATAAATACTACACATAATTTATAAGTCACATGCGGTAAAGCATCACATACAATTTAACGACGAGAAAACCTAGCCTAGGCATAATAAATGAGGTCTTATTTGAAACATTTCCGATAATTGGGAAAACGAGATTTGAAGCAAAAAGAAAGCCTTGCAAATGAATGCCTGCAGAAGCAATATTTCACTTAAATATGTATTAGGTGTTGCGAACCTAATAACAAATTAGTTCAGTTTTGACCAGAAGGATAAACCAAAGGCAGCATGAACGGAAAGTATAATCTCATGCACATTCGTTTCGTGCTTACTGGCGACTCATCAGTAGGAGCCGGTATTACGCCCTTTAACCACTATATATTTTGGTCAAGAATGTGGGATAATAGGACGGTACAAAATATATAGTGGTTAAAGGGCGTAATACCGGCCCCCACTGATGAGTCGCCAGTAAGCACGAAACGAATGTGCATGAGATTATACTTTCCGTTCATGATGTCTTTGGTTTATCGTTCTGGTCACAACTGAACTAATTTGTTACTAGGTTCGCAACAACTAATACATACTTGCATTAATTAATCATGTCCTAAGTGTTACTGAATCTAATATATATAGCTTTTCCCTAAACTATAAAAAATTACAGCAGCAAACTTTGATGGCTTGTCAATCTACGTCCTGTTTGGGGTTTATCGTTTTTAAAATCTTTTGAATCTATACTTTTAGAGCTATTTACGATTCTTTTTTATACGGTATATACTCGTTGGTTAATCCCGGGAACATTCACAATTACACAATAGGTGAAATAGTAAGTTCCATCCAGATGGCTTTCAGAATATGCAGGCAATAATTTGCGGTGGCTGACAAATATAAAGGGAAAAAATGGCTAGTTTGGGAAATTTCAACATTAAAATCGGAAGAGTTTTCTGATAATTAATTTGTCATTAGCCTTAAATTTTATATGATGTTAGCTTCACTACTATAGGTTTACACATTCATCTAGGAGATTGTACCGTTCTATTATCCCACATTCCTCACCCAAATATATAGTGGTTAAAGGGCGTAATAGCGGCTCCTACTGATGAGTCTCCAGTAAGCACGAAACGAATGTGCATGAGATTATACTTTCCGTTCATGCTGCCTTTGGTTTATCCTTCTGGTCATAACTGAACTAATTTGTTTCTAGGTTCGCAACACCTAATACATACTTGCATATATATTAGTTCTTCACAACAAACAGTATTTAAATATTTCACTTATCCGTTTCTTACAGCTCCAACGCAGTATAGCACATTCCAGACAGCGATGGTTTTTATTCAAGTAATTTCCATCGATTAAATAATCTGATAATCAAGCTTGACGAGCACTATTTGCAACTCAGTGTTCTGGTACCATTAACAAATTCGATCCCTATTATATGTAGTAAGTTTTTTAAAAATAAAATTGCGAAAAAACAATTAGAAGTTGGTGTAGTAATGTCCAACTGAGGCCGAGAACGCTCAAATTATCCTAACTAGGGCTGGTATGAGTTCAAAAGTAAGTCCTCGCAGAAGTGCATGAATTAAGGTGAAGCAGCTTTCGGGCCACAAAAGTGAATATTTAATAAAAATTTTTATTTTTTTTACAAAATGGACGCACTATATTCGAGCAAATAATCGATTAAAAATAAGGCATTTGTATTGAGTTGAATAAAATGGCTTCTGACAGATTGGAAACCTTAGTAAGAGTATTGTTTGCATTAATAAACACGTTGACTGTGGATTTAAGGATAATTAAGTTCCGTCTGGATGGCACACTTATAATGAACTCTGAGGGAATCTGCTTAAACGACCCATCCAATAAAGGTTAAGTCAAACGTTGACTTTGCTGCTGCTTAAATGTACATAAGTATAGGGAACTAGATTTTCCAATTGTATGTAAGTATTAGGTGTTGCGAACCTAGCAACAAATTAGTTTAGTTGTGACCAGAAGAATAAACCAAAGGCAGCATGAACGGAAAGTATAATCTCATGCACATTCGTTTCGTGCTTACTCGCAACTCATCAGTAGGAGCCGGTATTACGACATTTAACCACTATATATTTGGTGAAGAATGTGGGATAATAGGACGGTACAATCTCCTAGACGAATGTGTAAACCTGCAATAGTGAAGCTAACATCATCTAAAGTCAACGACAATGCGACTTCAACGCTAACTCACACTATATAATATATATACCGAGTCTGTAAAGGATACTAACACTATGGCTATTGTGTTAGTAACTGATACCAACATTATTGTACCGAAGAGGTACATGGTACTAACACTATGGTTTCCGAGTCAGTACATGATACCAACATGATGGATATCAATTTATGCTATAGTTCACCGAAATTGAGAATTACAACAATTTCTGAACACCTGTTACTCCAGTAAATCCATACACTCTGGCCTTGATCGATATCAGTTATCACATTTCGCGGTAAGCATGACATCATTAAATTCAATATATAACAGCTAAATACTGTTTGTTGCGAAGAGCTAATATATATATGCAAGCATGTATTAGGTGTTGTGCACCTAGTAACAAATTAGTTCAGTTGTGACTTGAAGGATAAACCAAAGGCAGCACGAACGGAAAGTATAATCTCATGCACATTCGTTTCGTGCTTACTGGCAACTCATCAGTAGGAGCCGATATTACGCCCTTTAACCACTATATATTTGGGTGAAGAATGTGGGATAATAGGACAGTACAATCTCCTAGACCTGCAATAGTGAAGCTAACATCATATAGTCTACGACAATGCGACTACAACTCACACTATATAATATATATACCGAGTCTGTAAAGGATACTAACACTGGCTATTGTGTTAATATCATGTATCTTTTCGCTACTATAATGTAGGTATCGGTTACTAACGCAATAGCCAGTGTTAGTATCCTTTACAGACTCGGTATATATATTTATTATATAGAGTGGGTTAGCGTTGAAGTCGCATTGTCGAGACTTTTTATGATGTTAGCTTCACTATTGCTCGCTTATACATTCGTCTAGGAGATTGTGCCGTTCTATTATCCCACATTCCTCACCCAAATATATAGTGGTTAAAGGGCGTAATACCGGCTCCTACTGATGAGTCGCCAGTAAGCACGAAACGGATGTGATTATACTTTCCGTTCATGCTGCTTTTGGTTTATCCTTCTGGTCACATCTGAACTAATTTGTTACTAGGTTCGCAACACCTAATACATACTTGCATATATATTAGGTCTCCGCAACAAACAGTATTTAGCTGTTTCCATTTGTATTTCATTTCCTGGTAAGTTTCGAACTCAATATCAATTTAGTTCTAGATAATCAGATGAAAGTTAAAATTGTCTGAAGAAAGCAACCTCCTGCACTTATGCGTTTCATGCGTGCTGGAGACTCATCTTCAGCACGCATGAAACGCATGAGTGCAGGAGGTTATAGCTTTTCTTCAGACGAACTTTGGCTTTTCCTTCTAGTTATCTAGGAACTAAATTGATATTGGATGTGCTATATCTGAGGTATAATTGTATAGCAACAAATTCAATTAATCTACAAGACTAGTTATAATGAAGCTTCCAATTAAATATCATTGTTTTTTGTACCATCTTTCTCTCAGATGATTCCTGGATGGGATCGTTTTTGTCTAAAAGTTCCAGATAGCCATTCTCAATATCTCCTTATACTACAGAAAATTGTATTGAATTAAATTTGTTGGATTTAACTATCAATATTGCTGATATGAACTAAATATGGAATATGCTTGTATAAAGAAGTTCCCTACAAAAACGGTCTTTATAATTATAATTGGCACTCATTCGTAATAACCAAATTGGCTGTGTTAGACAATTTTATCTTGCAGAGATTAAAAACGAAATCTTGCCACAGCTGTGTGAAGTACTGATTCGATTCATGAAGTTGGCTAATGCGCACATGAGAATCAATCTTGAAACAAATAATTTAGTTCAAAATAATGGAAATGTGCATTCTATCGGTCAGATCATAAATTACATCCAGTGACACAGAAAATAAGTATTCGATAACAATTGAAATATATACACTAACGTTAGAAAAGAAAGGTTAGCATAAAAACGAGCGAGGCACAGTCTCAAAATACTAATTTGTATGCATTGCTCAAGTTTACCTTGAAAAAAGAAGATAATTCTTTCACGCCTAACGTCTGGACTGCATTAACATAGCGAACAATGAGGTCATTTGATAACTGCTGTTGAGGCAGGAATTGATCTCGAAGATACACGATAAAGTGCTGGGCCTACCGACAAAATAAAAAGCAACGAAAAACAGTTTAAACAAATTACCTAAAAAAATTGTTTTACGTAGTGATTTGTAAATAAAATAAATGTGTAACTGTCGTTATTGTGGTACTGCGAGTCTGAAACAATAAACCAGACACTTGACGCCCTTAGGTAGAGGAAAAACACAACATAAACTAATACAATTCAAACGTGTTTACAGTAAATAGTAAGTTATATGAAAACGTACATAAATTCTAACACACGACATACACACACTTACGTGTGTAAGTACACACATACATACATTACACACATTACACACATTACATACACTACATACACTACATACACTACATACACTACATACACTACATACACTACATACACTACATACACTACATACACTACATACACTACATACACTACATACACTACATACACTACATACACTACATACACTACATACATTACATACATTACATACATTACATACACTACATACACTACATACACTACATACATACTACATACACTACATACATACTACATACATACTACATACACTACATACATACTACATACACTACATACATACTACATACACTACATACATACTACATACATACATACATACATACATACATACATATATACATACATACATACATACATACATACATACATACATACATTACATACATACATACATTACATACATACATTACATACATACATTACATACATACATTACATACATACATTACATACATACATTACATACATACATTACATACATACATTACATACATACATACATACATACATACATACATACATACATACATACATACACTACATACATACATACATACATACATACATACATACATACATACACTACATACATACAATACATACTTACATACATACATACATACATACATACATAGTCATACACTGTACGTAGGAGTGTAAAGCTAAATAATCACATTGAGTCAAGTAATCAGAGGCAATTTGGTATAAAATAGATGCCAAAAAATATATTATAATTCATTCACAAACATGCACGTCATAACAAAGAAATGTAATACCGGCTAGTGGTATTTACGCCAGTCAAACTTTATAGAATTAAACTACACAAATTTTTAAGAATAACTGAAATTGGACACAAAATGATTCGGAATTCGATTAACACATAAAACATAAGCAACTATGCTCAAAACAAGTTTAAATAGCCTCCAAAGAGCATTAAGATAAGCCAGATTCGGTTAAAAATTAAACAATTAACCAGTTAGAACACACATAACTACTCGAAGTGATAATACGATATCAAAACGAGCCATGTTGTATCATGGAATATGTCAAATCACATGCGTGTTTCTGTGTTTCGTCATCATCATCATCATCAACACCTCTAACACGATCATCATTATCATTATCAACATTATTATTTTTATTATTACTGTCACCATCAACAACAACACCATATTTATCATCATCATCTGCAGCAGCATCATCTTGATAATCATCATCACCATCATCATAATCATCAACAAAAAAAAATATTAAAATTATTATTATTATTATTATCAACAACAACACCACATTTATAATCATCACCACCAGCAGCATTATCGTCAACATTATTATTGGTAGTAGTAGTGGAAGTATTGTCATCATCAACAGCGCCAAATTCATCATCATCATCATCGCATCACTACCATCATCATTATCAACATTATTATTATTATTACTATTATTATTATTAATTTTAATAGTAGTAGTAGTAGTATTGTCACCATCAACAACAACACCAACTTCAATACCATCGTCATCATCCACATAACCATCGTCATTAACATTATTATTATTATTATTATTATTATTATTATTATTATTATTATTATTATTATTATTATTATCATTATTATTATTATTATTTTCCTTGCTCTCATCATTCTAATTTTTATCCTCGTCATCATCACTATCAGCACTGCCACATGCATCATCATCATTATTAGCAGCAGCAATATTATCAACACCAACCTCATATTTACCATCATCATCATCATCATCATCATCATCATCATCATCATCATCATCATCATCATCATCATCATCATCATCATCATCATCATCATCATCATCATCATCATCATCATCATCATCATCATCATCATATCATCATCATCATCATCATCATCATCATCATCATCATCATCATCATCATTATCATTATCATAATCATAATTATCATCATCATCATCATCATCATCATCATCATCATCATCATCATCATCATCATCATCATCATCATCATCATCATCATCATCATCATCATCATCATCAATATCATAATCATCATCATCATCATCATCATCATCATCATCATCATCATCATCATCATCATCATCATCATCATCATCATCATCATCATCATCATCATCATCATCACACATCACATTACATATATATTATATATATATATATATATATTATATATATATACATATATATATATATAAATGAGTTAGTGATGTCGAATGGAATAAATCAAGAATCATGAAAACATTATTTACATTTAGACCACGTTCAGCTTAGCCAAAAGCGTTGATCGCCCTTTATGTATGCATGATTTCCGAGATTAATGGATGATATTTTGTCCAACTCAAATGATTCAAATAGTTTGAATTGGAGTGGGCGAGTAGTTCTATATGTATACCCCTTTGCTCAGAAAACTATGTTCGATGAAATTCTGCGTCGTTTATCTAGGTGCTCGTTTGTTTATTTAATTTATGCTTTTTTGTGAATAGGCGCGTATTCTGTAAATAGTCGTTGTTTTTCGGTGCCAGCTGTTCTTATAGGTTTTTTTTCAAGGTTGCTCCTCATACCGAATTGAATGAAGTCTTAATATATTTAAACTTTGAATGAATACACAGTTCATTCTACATGCTAATTTCCAGTCAAATACCATACTACGTTAGGTGTGAACTTTGTCTTACATGCTAAAATATGAATTGTTTTGTATACACCGTTCATTGAGTTATATTGCGAATAAGTATATTATGAAGCTATATAAGCCAACAATATATTATAATAACTAGTTTTGTTTTTAGTGGATTTTATTTTTCTAGGAATGATTTTTGTAGTATAGTCTATAAATCCTTCCAATAAAGTTATCACATGTTGTCCGGTATTCTTCGTTCTAGCCAGATAAAGTTATTAGTACCATCGACAGATGGGAATGGGCCTGCAATATTCAAGGCTAACTACAAGGAGGATGTATTGGCTATTAGACGATGGAGAAATTCGTGGTGTTTCAACAAGCGCTGGCCACTCCAATGGGAGTACAGCCACGGTGCTGTTCTCTACGTTGCTGAATTACAGTTTATCAACTGTTTATGATGTTGCTGTCAATGCGTGAGAGGCCATTTCACAGTTAATGAAACCAGAAATGCGCTCGTTATCTTCGAATAAAATGAATTCAGCCATTTGTTTGTGAAATACAATGTGAATTGCAGACGTCTGCATTGCGTCGGCAGATGGATCCAGTCAATTGCCTGTGACATGTAAACATGAACTACAAAAGAATGTTTTATCTAGGCGCTTCGTTGTTGTATTGAAATCAGAAAGCTAATTACTGGTCTTCTCTGAAATTGTTTATACGAGAACTAAAAACTTGTTCTGCTTTGAATTGCGTTTTTTGGGAAAACGCATTGTGGGCATTAAATCCTACAATTAAAACGTTAAGTGTCTTATCTTCTTCTATAGAAACGAGGCAATTGCTGTAGCCGAATTGGGGTACCTGTGCAATTGGTGGACGGAAATGGGCCTGCAATATAGAAGTTAGATTATGAGTGCAGATCGGCTGTAGAATAGAGAAATTTCAACAGGCATTGACCATTACAACACAATTTCGGAAATGCGTTTAATGGCGTTTGATTTGGCGGATGGCAGGTATCAGCGTAATTTTTCTCGTCTAAAACAAATTATGAGGCGATGCGTTTTTGGACAGTTCTGTTCGCAGATTGCGTTTATGCAAAATGGAAATAATAATTTTGCTTAACAGGCACCCAATTTTAGAAATACGTTGAATGAATGTTTATTTGACGAGTGGCCAGTAGCAATCAAATTGGACATAGAACTTGGTATGTATAGAATGGAAATTATGGCTTTGCTTGTACGGCACCCAGTTTGAGGAGTGTTTAATTGATGTAGAGTTGGCGGATGGCGTGCAAAAGTGCAACCAGATAGCACAGATTATCATGCTTAACGAATTATCTGCTCCTCTTTTGCAAAAGAAGCTTTTAACGTCATCATAATCGAAATCTTTGCCGGTTATTCAAATGGTCATTGGAAATCTCGATATGACATGAATTAATTTTTTTCCCGTTTCAGCTGTCGCTTAATTTACGATTAGCTCAGAACGACGGTTGACTCGTCTCGAGCAGCCGGCACGATGGCTTCATTTCATTGTTTTTATTTCACATCAACAGCAGATCATCGGGTTCTTCAGAATTGCAACGTTTAAGAGTTAGTCTTGGATACTGCAACTCTAACTCAAAAGCTAATTCGAGAGTAGAATTACACTGTCGATACAAGACTACTTACGCTTCCTTACTGCTTTCGACTAAGCAATAGTGCGTCACTCTTAACGACCACAGGCTGTTTAGTTGGAAGCAACCGCCGCGCAGACAACGAGCCCGACAGTTGTGCAGCAATTGTCGATATTGAGAAACATCAAATCGAACAGGTCTCCGAAAGAAACCCTAGAAGACCAAAGTCAACTGGTAACTCACTATGGAATGCATTTACTATGCTAATGTAATTTATTATGTCTGTCGGGGCGTGAACGGAATAGGTAATTCAATTTATTATTTGTCGTAAATTTACTTCAAATACAGCAAAACGCTAATTGAACAATAGTAGCACACAAAAAAGTTTACCTGGAGACTACAAGTAGCAAGCCATTTCATACAGGTTGCGCTGGAGTCTAGTAAAGCCATAAATGCTACCTCATTGCCTTTGATATTGGCCATAAGACGCGCGGGCGCCAAAACACACAATGGCACCAAACGTTCTAACACTAATCCTGTATATATCTGTTGATCAACCGATGTTGCCTCACTAGCTGAGGTGTTTTCCAATGCAATATGTGCTGTATCTGATGAGGAGAAGTTGTTGGTCAAGGTAGAAAGAGCAGGATTGCAGACGCCGTTTGATCTAACAGATAAACTTGTGGTTGTAAGGAGTTGGGCAAACCAAGCCAGACCAGCCTGACAGCTGGCAATGTCATTGTTCTGCATGCAGGACTCAGTACAGCTTATCGCTGCAAGAAGACACTATGACCAAACACACAAATGCGAAATAAAATTTTGCATAAAATGTAAATATTGAAACGTTTGAACAGTAAATTTTTTTGTTTAAATCAAACTGATTAAAATTCACGAAGCACAGATCAATACATTTCATCCTTTAAATCAAGTTTTCGAGTTAGTAGACACCAATCCAATTCTATAAAATCGACCGCCGAACAACATCGCAAAACTACCAGAATGCTGTTCGATTGGTTTTTACTTTAAGTTCAAAAGTATTAATTAAATAATTGTTACCACCACCCGCACATATATATTGCCGGTTGATCCTCACTAGTTAGGTTGCCGCCGTGAACTGATGATGATCACTGAAGATCAAAACGCGTCAGTACTTGTGACGTATGGTAGTTTTGCTATTGTGTAATATGATTTGCGCACAAATTAGTTCAAATATGACCAGAAAGATAAACCAAAGACAGTATGAACGGAAAGTATAATCTCGTGCACGTTCGTTTCGTGCTTACTGACGACTCATCAATAGGATCCGTATTACGCCACTTACACACTATTTATTTCGGTGAGGAATGTGGGAAAATAGGACGGTACAATCTCCTAGATGAATGTGTAAACCTGCAATAGTGAAGCTAACATCATATAAAGTTTCCTTTGAAATGCGAGATTTAATAAATTTCATTGTACCCTTCCCATGTGCAAAAAAAAAACAGAAATTTTATCAGATACAAGAAACGCTTCTTTCTCATTATCTCCTCAAGTATCTACTAATGAACATATCTTTATTTATCAATTGGAAGACAAAACAAGATAGAAATAGTTAAACACATGTAGAGGAAGCTATTTCCTCTGACATAAAAGCCTTACTTTTGTCATAACACTGTTTACACGTTGTGTTACTATGCAAACGTAGTACGAAGCAATGACATTTATATAAACAAGGTTTAATTATTTTAGTAAACAAATAACGATGTTAACAATGTAAGAATTGTTTATTAGTGAGTTTTGAGTTGTCTGTTCTGTGTGCTGGACGCAAAATGATCTGTTAACTTTTAACATTTTTTGGTCTTATCATTACTATTTTGATTTTATCAATAAATTTGTGTTACAACGAGATCAGGTTATATAATTGCGTGTATTATTTGCTGTGATTAACATGGAGGTGTTCCAAATTATATGATCACACTGCATATGTGGATTGTCCGGGCCTGGCATCTCAGAGGCTCTCTTCTGGTAGTGACCAAAGGGCCTCTACAAAATTTTGGCGACCGCGCCAGGATCGACAAAGTGTTTCGTCAGATGGAACCTATGGTGTATGCAGTAATAGCAGATTCACGCCTGGAGCAGCAACTCAGACAACTCTCAGAGGAAACTCCTGACCGTAGAGAATGAATTAAGTACCTTCCGCAGGGATGTTGGTTGGATAAAAAACAATAAAGGACGTTCCAACAGAGGTATGCTGAATTCTCGAAGTCAAAGTTCAACTTCCAAGCATCGGAGGGGCGAATCGCGTAAGGGTGTTCAAGGCCAACGCGAGTGGTGCATTTCGCATCGTAAATACGCCGAGTTAGGAAAGTGTCAGGAGGAGGGATGCACGTTTCCAAAGTTGGGTGGTCCCCAATTGAAAGGAAATACTCTTCCTGTAGTCCGGTCTAAGCTACCGGAATACTAGCAAAACCCCCACTAGTAGGAGCCGTAGGGGGGGTTAATTGCAAAGGCTCCCAGATATGCCTTTAAAAGGCATACTCAAAGCAAAAGAGGCGACTAGTACAAATAGCACCGAGATAAAAGGCAAGAGAGTCCGATTCTCACTAAGCGGGGATCTTGAAAACATTGCCGGAGTGTCCAGCAACAAGTTCATTATTAAGGATGAATTATCTGGATTAGAATTTCTCATAGACACGGGTGCTGAGGTAAGCATAGTTAGGTCAGACGTGGTGGAAGCAGATTGCCCCACATTTGATTATCAACTATGGGCCGTTAACGGTAGTCCGATTGAAGTAAAAGGGATGAAAGAAATGTCGGTAACATTAGGCCAGAAATCTTCTTTCCTATGGAATTTTCTAGTAGCCGATGTCAAGGACCATATCATTGGCATGGATTTCTTGACACATTTCAAGCTGGCATTAGACCCCAAGGCTAGGACTATCACAGAAGGCGTAGGGACATCAATAAATAATGAGTCTAACGTGTCGGCAGTTAGAACAGTCCTCTTACCTCGTCCATCAGTCGCACATGACTTTGCCGATATTATCGAGAAGCACCTAGCAGTGTTTCAACCTTTCAGTGCCAAAAGGATAGGTCTGAAGACAGGAGTAGAACACCAAATAGAATTGGTGGCTCCGTTGCCTTGTTCACCAAAGGCTCAACCATTGGCACAACACAAGCAACAAGTAGCTGTGTCAGAATTTCACCAATTGCGCGAAGAGGGGATTTGTAGAAGGTCAAATTCCAATTTTGCTTCCCCAATAGTGGTAGTTCCCAAACCTGAACCGGGTCAATGGAGGGTTTGTGGGAATTATCGTCTATTAAACTCAGTGACGAAGGGTGATTCTTATCCTCTCCCTAACCAGAGTACTTTGCTCCGAGATATAATGGGATATGAGGTTTATTCAACTTTAGATCTCCAGAAAGCGTACTATCAAGTACCAATGGAAGAAAGTTCGATACCACTCACCGCAGTCAGATTTCCAGGAGGGGGATCGCATGAATTTCTTCGAATGCCTTTTGGTTTGAAAAACGCCAGTCAGACATTCCAGCGTTTGGCTGAAGAAATCCTTCAGAATTGTCCATTTGCGAGAGTATATATAGACGACATAATAATTTTTAGTCGCTCACGAGACGAACATCGCACGCATTTGGAAACGATTTTGACCAGGCTGGAACAATATGGATTAGTCGTCAAACCTAATAAGAGTAATATTGGTTGCTTTTCAGTTAAATACCTTGGTCATATAATTTCCAAAGACGGAATTAAGCCTTTGGAAGATAAGGAACAAGCCATAAAGAACGACATATTGAAACTCGCTCAGGAAGAATTCAACGTCAGACGAAGAACAAGAATTACGTCTACTACTAGACGCCTTTTTTGAGAAGGTGGTGTATGTAGAGGAAGCTATTTCCTCTGACATAAAAGCCTTACTTTTGTCATAACACTGTTTACACGTTGTGTTACTATGCAAACGTAGTACGAAGCAATGACATTTATATAAACAAGGTTTAATTATTTTTAGTAAACAAATAACGATGTTAACTATGTAAGAACTGTTTATTAGTGAGTTTTGAGTTGTCTGTTCTGTGTGCTGGACGCAAAATGATCTCTGTTAACTTTTAACATTTTTTTGGTCTTATCATTACTATTTTGATTTTATCAATAAATTTGTGTTACAACGAGATCAGGTTATATTATTGCGTGTATTATTTGCTGTGATTAACATGGAGGTGTTCCAAATTATATGATCACACCGCATATATGGATTGTCCGGTCCTGGCATCTCAGAGGCTCTCTTCTGGTAGTGACCAAAGGGCCTCTACACACACTCTCTCTAACTTTACATATTTCTATTTTGTTTTGTCTTTCAATTTATATATAAAGATATGTTTATTAGTAGATATTAGAGGAGATAATGAGAAGGAAGCGTTTCTTGTATCTAATAAAATTTCTTCTGTTTTTGCACATGGGAAGGATAATGAATCCTATAAATTCTCGACAATGAAACTTCAACGTTAATCATTTATTATATATATATATATATATATATATATATATATATATATATATATATATATATATATATATATATATAATAGAGTCTGTAAAGGATACTAACATCTATTAAGCTATTAAAGCAGTACCCTGTAATCAATATTATAGTAACAAAATGTTACACAATACTAACATTATGGTTGCCGAGTCGGTACATGGTACCAACACGATGGATTAAAACATATGTCTGAACAGAAAATCCATCCAAAACCACCACTATGTCCTGTGGTAAGTATGAGCATCATTCAATTCAGCCTACCAAGCTCGCAAACTTGGTTTAAAAATTCGTTACCACTACCCGCGCAATCACTTATTGTTAAATTGTATTATCTATTTTCCTTCTTTCTCTTTTCGAACTATGGCTGGTGAGCACCACGTGTCCAGGCGGTAGTGGCCAGTTTCCTGCAGCAGCCTAAAATTATCTCTGGCCAAATTCACAGGATTTTATTGAGTAATCAATTTTATGCAACACTGCGAAAAAAGCAGCCGCAATCGTAGAGCAGCGATTAACTTAAATACTTTCGACTTGGTGACCAAACGAGTCTTAAACATGACAATAAGCTGGGACCATTCGATAAAATTAATGAAATTCCTAATTTTATTCTTTGCTTTTAATGTAATTTGGAAAATGTTTCTAGTCAACAAAATAATGGATAAACATACAGCGAACGTGTTTACACCAAACGCCTCTAAAATCTTTATCGGTCCGAAGTCACCTTTCAACGAATCCAGCCTACTAACATCAGTATCTTTGAAACCATTCGTCTTCTTCTCACTCTGAATCGAAGCTTTGTTGGCACCACCAGTGGACGTCGTTGCAGTAACCAGCGCCTGCATAAGCTGAGCAAAGCTGCGTCGCAACATACGCTGTTCATCGAGGACGGTTGTGTCATCGTGATTATCGTATACGGGAGCAGATAACGCCTCAAGCATGCCTAAAAGGAGACCTGGCAACCCAATTTCCAGCAGCGACTTGCATTTATCCTACATTTCGTTTAAACATTAATGATACAGGAATAAAGGCAAAGTGACGCAACGGTGTAGATTTACTGATTTAGCGTAATGACAGATGAAGAGATGGGTAATGCAATTAGCATAACCATCTTAAGAAACATCATTACAATAAAGATAATATGGCACAGTCGCATAACAATAAATTTTATGAATTTGGAAAGTTTATCAACATAAATTTCTTAAAGTAGAATAAATAATTGTGCATAAAATCATTAGATATCAGACACAATCCAATTTTCACACTATCAATTGTTTTTATAGAACAATTTAGGAAAATACCCGAAGATTGAAACTCCGTCCTGTAGTTCATAGACGAATAATCAATCCCTAAAATGACGCAACCTATCATAAGAAATGTATACCAGTAAAAATTTATAATAAACACCTTCAAATTGTCTCACCAAATTCGTGATTAGATTTCGCATACTTTTTTTAATCACAGACATAATGTCGAATCAACAATGCCAATCGATCCTTGCCGGAATTCGTATAGACATTGAATTCAAAACTTCGACACCGTTGGACCTATGCTGGTGTCCGTAACATGACTAGTCAAAAGAATTTCTAGTCCCCTCACTGATATGATTGTTTATTTGTACACACATTTATATTCACACCGTTCGTATACTAACATGTTTTGCTTTGTCCTTTAGCATCTATATCTGCATTATATGATGAATAAATGCCTAATATTTTAGGCAACTCTTTCTTCTGACTTGTCTAATCATTCTGCCCGTTTGCTGTGCTTGTTACTGTGATTCAGAACAATTTATTCATCATATAACCCAATCATGGAACGCCTACTCAGACCAGAAAGATTTGATGTTGAACCTAGTGCACCAGATGCAGCAAAACAATGGAATCATTGGTATCGTACATTCTGTGGTCTCCTAAAAGCAGTCGAATCCATGAATCCGGATAAATTAGACACTCTTATTTCCTACGTCTCTCCTAACGTATATGAACACATCGTTGACTGTGATACATATGATCATGCTATCAAAACTCTAATGAATCTCTATGTCAGACCGAAAAATGAAGTCTTTGTTCGTCATATACTCGCGACTACTAAACAAGAAAATGGACAAACATTGGATCAATTTGTTCAGATTCTGAAATCGTTAGCTAGGGAATGCAATTTCAAACCAACTACGGCCGAGGAAAATCGAGACGATGCTCTGCGCGATGCCTTCATTAATGGAATCCAGTCCAATTCAATCAGACAACGTCTCTTAGAACACAACTCACTTAATTTTCAAGCGGCTTTTGATCAAGCACGTGGTCTCGAAATGGCGGAAAAGCAATCATTATCATATCAAAACTGTTTGAATTCTGCACATACTGCAACGGTTCAGCCACTCTGTCCTTCATCAACCTCCGATAAATCTACAGATAATCTTGTTGCTGCTGTTAAACTAAAATGTGACTTTTGTGGGTACGATTATCATTTAAGATGGAAATGTCCGGCCAGAAACGCCTTCTGTAAAAGTTGTGGAAACAAAGGACATTTTCAAAAGGT
>JAQBSW010006207.1:0-50554 GCA_029291075.1 Eudiplozoon nipponicum
TAATTTTTAGAGAACTTGATATTTTTTAGATCTATCGGATAGATGATTCTTAAATCATCAGCAAATTTGCAAACCCGGGCATTAAGGAACTTAGTTTGCAAATGCGTAAATATAATTCTAAACAAAATTGGTCCCAAGATTGTTCCTCGTGAAACTCCACTTGTAAACTTTAATTGTCTTTATCTCAAATTATTTACTCGAATACTTATTCTTCTATTAAATAAATAATGCCAGGGAAATCTAAATATATTCGGATCCATAGACAATGAATTATTCGGCTGCATAATAACATAAAAAGTTATAGAGTCAAAGGCTTATGTTATATCGATAAAGACTATTAATACGTCAAACTTTTTCTTATATAATTTTTAGAGAACTTGATATTTTTTAGATCTATCGGATAGATGATTCTTAAATCATCAGCAAATTTGCAAACCCGGGCATTAAGGAACTTAGTTTGCAAATGCGCAAATATGATTCTAAACAAAATTGGTCCCAAGATTGTTCCTCGTGAAACTCCACTTGTAAACTTTAATTGTCTTGATCTCAAATTATTTACTCGAATACTTATTCTTCTATTAAATAAATAATGCCAGGGAAATCTAAACATATTCAAATCTATAGACAATGAATTATTCATCTGCATAATAACATATAAAGATATACAGTCAAAAGCTTATGTTATTTCGATAAAGACTATTAATGCGTCAAACCATTTCTCATCAAGCGTAATTACATGCTTCCACATGGAAGGCATGTTCGTAATTGTCGCTCAATATTCCGTAAAGTGATGTTTGCCTGTTTCAAAATCAATTGACAGCATAAATTCTAAATGATCTAGTATCAGTCGTTCTATTATCTACAAAAATGAATGAATAATAGAAATTCGTCTATAACTATTAGCAAACGTTGGCTTACTTAACATAAACAACGGTTTGGCTACGATCGTTATAATATCTATTTGTATTTTTGCCAACCTTCAAAATTCTGTTTAAAAATGCGCAGAGCGTATTCATAAAAGTTAATGTTAATTGATGTAGGCTATTATTCGATATCCCAGTGTCATCTTCTTGTTTTGTAAATTTTACGTTTAACATTAAATTTACAAATTCCTCACTGTCAGTAACTAGTTTGGACTTCTGGTTATAAGAAAGATCAGTTACATCCCTTATATGGTTTTCACTTTGTGCATTTCTTATCAAATTACCAATTAGATCCTCAAATTCAAAGAGAAATCCCTACTTAGTTTTATCCACCGATAATATGAGCTTTCATTTCACCTTACATTTACTGTTATCGTTAGAATTTTGTTTCCTAGTCTTGGATTGCTCTTTAGTTTAGTTAATACAATTATTTCTTATCTTTGACGGATTGCCGGTAGTAATGAATCAATGTTATTATCAATCAAACTTAACCTCATTTATTAATGCTCTGAAAAGACTACATTTCAGTATATTACCTTGTTTAATTAATAATTTACATAATTTTTTTTTCTATTCGTTTCGGTTTTGTAACCGTATACGCAGTCGTATGAAATAGATTACAAAATTACGTTGAAACACATGAAAAATTCATTATTCATTTCCTCTCCCATTCGCCTGCAGCCACCATCGACGCGCCTGATGCCTAACCTAAATTTTCACTCGTAGGTTTTACATTGATTAACGGAAAGGCATTGGTAATATACCGACACATCAGCTCCAGTATCCAATTGCCTCATAACTGGCTGTCCGTTGACAAGTTCTAGAAATTCAACATTAATAAAAATTCTCACGTGTGACAACGTTACCCCTACTTCTTTTTCTTCAAAAGCCATCTGATTATAATCACTTTTTAGGATGCTCTGATGGTCTTCTCTCGATCTAAAAATCTGAGCCTAAAAAGGATATATAATTTGGGTATGATCTCGAATATTCTTATTGTTGAGATGGTGGACCCTATTTCCCCATTTAATTGGCCATTCTCTGAGAGCACTATTATGAATTGGTTGCGCCTTAAACGATGTATTCGTTTAAGCTGGAGCCTTTATATATTGAATTTGCTTCCAAACCACTGGCTGCCGCCGTCTGTTCCGGACTTGCTGAATATGCCGCGAAGAATTTCAATAAAATATGACGCTCCTGTCGGATTTGTAACGACACACATGCGTGGAGTCGTAGCTGCCAACAGGTTGATCATCATGGCCGAACTTTGAAGAGCCTGAGTTCTTTCTTCCAGGCCTCTCTGGGCGCTCGATATTGCGCCATATCTAGTAGGATCCAGCAGCCTAAACGTGATGGCCTCATGCGGTTGCAACCCTGGAAAAGACTCATTTTGCCTAGGACAACCTCCACTTGATGTGTGCCGTGGTATCAAGGTGAATCTCACCCAGTAATGTTTTCAGTGTGTACGATTCGGAAAACACATCACGAGGCCTGGTTCGGAAGTGATTCAACACTCGTCTTTTATATTCTTCATACGTCAGGTCGACTGGAAATTCTAGCTGGACTGCAACTGTCCGGTCAACTAATTCCTGGACAGTCACGCGCACAATAAGTGCTTCTAATGCAAATTCTTGCGTTCTAACTGAGGCTTCAAATATTTTGAACAACAACAGTGGCCTTCCCCCATCTAATAATGCAAGCATTGGCTTAAATTCTGATGACGGGCGGAGTAAACTCGTCGATTCTGATGAAAACATCGGCATATGTCTGTCCGCTACCTATTGGGCGCGGTTACAATTTTGACTTTATCTATATTGGTTCGGTCCTTTATGCGGATTTCCTTAGAATATATTATATATTATATATATATATATATATATATATATATATATATATATATATATATATATTATAGTATGTCATCCTGCTGAGACTTTATTATCCTTAACTCCGCAGTCACATAGTTCATTTGAACAATGAGTAAACAAGATAAAAATATTTATTTTATTTTGTTCACTTCTGTGGCTCGAAGTCTGCTTTTATCATTGGGCTGACAGTTTTATCTTAATAAATGTACTTCTGCGAGTACTTTCTGTTGAGTTCAGGCCAGCCCTAGATAGGACCCTTGGTGCGAACTCTGTCTTAAAGGGTGCTGACCCATTAAGTACATCGGTTTGTCAATATAAACTAAGAATTGTATAGTGTAGAAAAGGCGACTTATCTATTAGACCAGTTTTGTCCTTTTTGAGTACTTTTCATATACTGTCCAGAATTTGCCGCAGACAGGGCTCAAAACTTTCACTTCTGCTTCGAAATCTGGTATTCTAACAACTGGGCTACACATCCGCACGCTACACACAAAGACTAGTTATTTATTGACTAATATAACTTCGGGAGACTTTTTCCTTTAGGTGGAGCGCATATGGCATCCATTTAGACCCATATTTGAACTAATCATCCACAATCTGTCATTATTTAACAGACCCAACACTACATGGAGCAGTGGTGTTTTTAGATAAACTTTCATATAAATAAAAGAATATTGGTTGCGCGGGCTGTGATAACAATTACTATAATCGATATTGCGATCTATACATAAACACCTGACCTGTTAAGCACATAAATTCGCCAGTTTAAACTGAGAATTGTATAGTGTAGAAAAGGAAATTCATCCAGTACACCGCTTTCGTCCTTTTTGAAAACTCATCACGTACTGGCCAGAATTTGCGAGAAATAAATTCGGAAGCAAACATTCCCAGGGTCGAATCCTGCCCGAGGTAAATCCTGGCTAGTACAATATGAGTTAACAATAAGGACGAAACCGGTTTACACCATACAATTCTTAGTTTATAGTGACAACGTATGTATTTAAAATTCAACATTTTATATTAATATATAAACCTTTATTATAGTAAATATTTTCACCGTACGTGCAACCAATGTTGGTTGAATTAAAGGTGGCTATTGCTGCTGTTTTAGCGATAAATCTGTTCTTGAAAGTGCGTTTGCAATAATGTTTTTTCGCTTTTTACATGCATAATGTCGAATTGCCATTTACTAAGACGAAAAATCTGTCTTTCTACCCTGGTATGTTACTTTCGATTATTGACGTCATATTTTAATGTGCACTAACGTAAAGAGCATGCTCTGAATAAAATTTATATCTGCCGCTGCCTATGATGCTAATGAATTTTCTTACTGCGTAATGGATAGAATGGAGTTCTTAACTCAATGTGTCGTATCAAATTTATACAGGTTGTATATTGTGCAAGTAAAAATTAATTGGCTTCCAAAATTTTGTCAAACTCTTATTCAGAGATGGACTTGATTGCGAATTGTAATTCAAAACACGTGGATGGCATGATGAAGCAATTTCTTGTATTTAGACGACAAATAAAATTTATAGTTCCTGCATAACCCTATTCGATTCCTCAGGAACCTACATTGTGCATGCGAGACTACGAGATGTGAGAGCCGCATATCCACTTTCGCCTCCCATATGTGCGTTGCTATTTGATCCTCGCAAGGTCACTTTTCCGTCGTAATTCTTGATGATCATCATGTAAGGTCGAAACGCGTCAGTGCGTCCGACTAACTGTAGATTTCTATGTTAAATGTTGAGTTTTGATGCTCAGTGCTGTCCTTTTGTTGCGGATTTGACCTCGTTTTTTTGTGCGGAACAATAGATAGCACTTGAAGGTCGGTAAAATCTTGAATTCTGTACATTTCTAGGTGCACCGATTATTGGTCTCGATTGATGGATTCTCACTTCTCCCTTCATTTTGAAGCCCTTCATCAACTGCTTCTCTGAAAATGACGTTGGAACAAAATTTTACACACATTTTGTTCATAATTTTTTAGACCTTATTTCAAGTCCCATATTCAGGGTTGATACCATACGCACAGAAGTAAAATTGTGGCAAATATAGTTTCCTCATTCAAGACAGATCTATTTATACTTATTTTAATTCATAAAGTATTTTTTATTGTCTGTCCTAATATCCGGTCTTCCTACATAATCTCTAATACTCAAATTTATCCATGTCATCTCCTCCTCACACACAAAAATCTATATACACAATTGCGTACTCCACTAAAGTGATATTTATATGATAATTATGAGCAAACCCAATGGACTGACATGATGTCTCTATTTTTAATTGCAATTCCGGACGCGTAGAAGGATGAACAAAATTTGTTATTTCAATATTGCGGTAAATCTCAATTACTCCAGTTTTCCAAATCCCATACTTTTTGCAATAGGTAATACAGAGAGAGGTTAATAAAACTGTTGAAGGAACATAATATTGTTCTATCGTTTGGGTAAGACTGAATACGGAGCCTACACTAACTAGGAAAGTTCCCCCGAAAGCACAAGATTCAATATAATTATAACCAATCAAAACTGTTCCGTTTAGTATCACAAATTCATAGTCGCGGTCTCTTAGTTGGATTTAGTATTAACTTTGATTCCTCCAATCTACATTTCCTTCCATTCGAGAAGGCTTCATTGAGTATGGAGCCTAATGATATTTATACAAATGAAACATTTATGACGTCCGTTCCTGATTTTAGTTCAATTGATTGCCTAATCAACCTGGTTAATCCCCTTCAGTTACATAGTGCAATCCGTTTACAGCCGTCCCAGTTTATCTGATTACCTGTTCCATTGAGTACCTTACTAGATTTGATCTATAACCATGTCTATATTTACATGCAGTTTTATGCTTCCCTCTACGTACCGTTATTGGACGCATGGTTTCACCTATATACCTGAGTTTGCGATCTTTTCAAGGTATCTCACAAACCCCTGATGCGTAGACCCTTTCTACCTTTTATTTTAGATTGGGTAGCTTATTGCCTATTATAACTGATTTTCTTAACACTACGTATATTTTAGTTCGTTACTAATGTCCTAATAGTTCTACTTAATCTATAATCTGGTAGAACAAGAGTTCTGTATTTACCTTCATTTCGCTATTCAAAATCCCGTACTTGTTTTTCTTTTATTATTTTTCCATTGAATCGCAATAGCGTCTTGTTTATGATTTCATCAGTTATTTTTTCAGGATAAGCATTTATCCTGAATAATTCTTTCAATTTCATTAGTTCTTTTTCCTTATGTTTTAAATCAACTATTTTAAGGCTTCTTATTATCATGAATTTTAGAATGCCTTTTTCCATCTCAATCGGGTAATTAGAGCAGTAATTCAGGAGGATACCGAAATAAGTATCTTTCCTATAAATATCTTGTTCTAATGTCTGACCAATTAGTTTTAATTTTATATCTAGAAATGATAATTATCATATTCTTTCTTTTTAAAATGTAAATTTTACCTCTCTCAGTTCATTAGCTAAATATAGAAAATACTCCTACTCATTGTTCCCATGGTTCTAAATTAAGAACATGCCATTTCAGAATCTTAAATATAAGTTTGGGTGCAGGGGAGATCTGAATAAGAGATTTTTTCAAAATAATGCATGTAAATATTCGCGACTAGGACCGATAATGGTTTTCTCATAAAAACACCTTTACCTTGTAGATAGAATTCATTTCTAAATATAAGGTATGTAGAGGACATACAAATTTTAAACATTTCCATAATACTCCTTAATACTCCTTCTAGTATTTCAGGGTATTCCGTTAGACAACGTTAGGCACACTCTAATAAAACCTGCACCGGAATGTTAGTATATGTAGATACTACATCCAGGTTCGCCAGTTTATCATTCTCTAATAATTTATATTTACTAATAATGTCAGTAAAGTGATAAATGTTCTTTAATGTATGATCTAGAAAATAGGTGTATTTTCTTATTCTATGGCATAGATATTTGTACATTTTATGAGTTGGAGAATTTGGAACATTCAAATGTAACCTAAGTGGATTATCTTATTTATGAATCTTTACTAAAACATGCACTCTGGGAGAGAGTGTGTCTCTTTGTAATGATTTTCCAAGCACTTAATCTAATTCCCCAGACCAAATCATTTGATTAATTAAAGTTTTAACCTCAACTTGTAACTTAACAGTTAGGTCGTTGTTTATTTTATGATAAACTTCTTTAATATAAAGTTACACAAACCTCTTGTCATTATAATCCTTCTGATTCATTAGCACTGTTGCTCCACCTTTATCTGCTTTAAATCATATTACATTAGTAGATAAAAAATTCGATCTCAAGCTTTTAAATTCATAATTCGGCTTACATTTATCCCCTTTATGTTCTAACACCAATTTGGCAACATCCAATTCAAATTTAGTTTTATCATATTCTGGGGGGAATTGCGTGATTTTAAATGTCTCGATAATAATTTCATCCTTATATAAGTATTCTACAGGAACAGCCGTATTCAGTTTCATGTATTCTATTTTTATTATCCTTGAGATCCATAGATGATAAATTTATTACCCGTTTAGACACAGCAGAATCGTTTGGAATATTTTTCGGAGACCTAAAGATTCCCAGGTTTGCTTGTTTCTTCTCATGTCCGTTTCTAAAAATTTGAATTTCTTTATTCCTAGCCTTATCAGTAAACTCTTTTATATATTTAATGTCCATTGAATGTAATATCAAGAGAAACTTTGATCTTATTATAGTTTTTTTCTAATTATTTCGTGCTTTCTTTTTTATGGATTTTTTACCGATAATTTCATTAAATGTACGGAAAGTTCCGGTTTCAGAACATTTCCTGCCCTATCTAGCTGAAATGGTTGTGTAAACCTAAAGCATTTAAGTACAGTATTTAATTTTAAATATAATTTCAAGAATAGGTATTCTCCACTTGCCTTACAATTTGTATCTTTTGAATTTTGATTGCGGAGTGCCAGCATCATATTTACCAATGCCGCGTTTTGCGTACGCGGGTAGTAGCTTTGCACGGACAGTTTCACAACAAAGTTGTGATAGAACCGCATTTCCATTGGGACGAATACAAACTCAGCCCGATCGAAGACAAAACGAAATTGGATATTGTGATCAATCGGATCTTTGTGAAAATGTCCGTGCAAAGCTTCCACCCACGTACGCAAAACGCGGCATTAGAAAAAAATTGTATCTTCCTCGATTTGTATTGGTTAAACAGTTTGATCACTTTTCCGTCGTATTTTTGATTTAAGTGATACTTAAATGTGGTATCCTCCTGAATTACTGCTCTAATAACCCGTTTGAGATGAAAAAAGGCATTCTAAAATTCATGATAATAAGAAGCCTTAAAATAGTTCATTTAAAATATAAGGAAAAAGAACTAATGAAATTGAAAGAATTATTCAGGATAAATGCTTATCCTGAAAAAATAACTGATGAAATCATAAACGAGACGCTATTGCGATTCAATGGAAAAATAATCAAAGATAAACAAGTACGGGATTTTGAAAAGCAAAATGAAGATAAGTACATAACTCTTGTTCTACCAGATTATAGATTAAGTAGAAAGATTAGGACATTAGTAACGAAATAAAATACACGTAAAGTGTTAAGAAAATCAGTTATAATAGGCAATAAGCTACCTAATCAAAATTAAAAGATAGAAAAGCTCTACGCACTGACGCGTTTCGATCTTACATGATGATCATCAACGTCATTTTCAGAGAAGCAGTTGATGAAGGGCTTCAAAATGAAGGGAGAAGTGAGAATCCATCAATCGAGACCAATAATTTGTGCACCTAGAAATGTACAGAATTCAAGATTTTACCGACCTTCAAGTGCTATCTATTGTTCCGCACAAAAAAACGAGGTCAAATCCGCAACAAGAAGGACAGCACTGAGCATCAAAACTCAACATTTAACATAGAAATCTACAGTTAGTAGGACGCACTGACGCGTTTCGACCTTACATGATGATCATCAGAGTACGACGGAAAAGTGACTAGCGAGGATCAAACCGCAACGCATATATATGGGAGGCGAAATTGGATATGCGGCTCTCACATCTCGTAGTCTCGCATGCACAATGTAGGTTCCTGAAGAATCGAATAGGGTTATGCAGGAACTATAAATTTTATTTGTCGTCTAAATACAAGAAATTGCTTCATCATGCCATCCACGTGTTTGAATTACAATTCGCAATCAAGTCCATCTCTGAATAAGAGTTTGACAAATTTTGGAAGCCAATTAATTTTTCCTTGCACAATATACAACCTGTATAAATTTGATACGACACATTGGGTTAAGAACTCCATTCTATCCATTACGCAGTGCGAAAATTCATTAACATCATAGGCAGCGGCAGATATAAATTTTATTCAGAGCATGCTCTTTACGTTAGTGCACATTAAAATATGACGTCAATAATCGAAAGTAACATACCAGGGTAGAAATACAGATTTTTCGTCTTAGTAAATGGCAATTCGACATTATGCATGTAAAAAGCGAAAAAACATTATTGCAAACGCACTTTCAAGAACAGATTTATCGCTAAAACAGCAGCAATAGCCACCTTTAATTCAACCAACATTGGTTGCACGTACGGTGAAAATATTTACTATAATAAAGGTTTATATATTAATATAAAATGTTGAATTTTAAATACATACGTTGTCACTATAAACTAAGAATTGTATGGTGTAAACCGGTTTCGTCCTTATTGTTAACTCATATTGTACTAGCCAGGATTTACCTCGGGCAGGATTTGACCCTGGGAATGTTTGCTTCCGAATTTATTTCTCGCAAATTCTGGCCAGTACGTGATGAGTTTTCAATAAGGACGAAAGCGGTGTATTGGATGAATTTCCTTTTCTACACTATACAATTCTCAGTTTAAACTGGCGAATTTATGTGCTTAACAGGTCAGGTGTTTATGTATAGATCGCAATATCGATTATAGTAATTGTTATCACAGCCCGCGCAACCAATATTCTTTTATTTATATGAAAGTTTATCTAAAAACACCACTGCTCCATGTAGTGTTGGGTCTGTTAAATAATGACAGATTGTGGATGATTAGTTCAAATATGGGTCTAAATGGATGCCATATGCGCTCCACCTAAAGGAAAAAGTCTCCCGAAGTTATATTAGTCAATAAATAATTAGTCTTTGTGTGTAGCGTGCGGATGTGTGGCCCAGTTGTTAGAATACCAGATTTCGAAGCAGAAGTGAAAGTTTTGAGCCCTGTCCGCGGCAAATTCTGGACAGTATATGAAAAGTACTCAAAAAGGACAAAACTGGTCTAATAGATAAGTCGCCTTTTCTACATAATACAATTCTTAGTTTATATTGACAAACCGATGTACTTAATGGGTCAGCACCCTTTAAGACATAGTTCGCACCAAGGGTCCTATCTAGGGCTGGCCTGAAATCAACAGAAAGTACTCGCAGAAGTACATTTATTAAGATAAAACTGTCAGCCCAATGATAAAAGCAGACTTCGAGCCACAGAAGTGAACAAAATAAAATAAATATTTGTATCTTGTTTACTCATTGTTCAAATGAACAATGTGAATGCGGAGTCAAGGTTAATTAAGTCTAAGCAGGATGACATACTATATAATATATATATACTATATATATAATAATATATAATATATTCTAAGGAAATCCGCATAAAGGACCCAACCAATATAGATAAAGTCAAAAATTGTAACCGCGCCCAATAGGTAGCGGACAGACATATGCCGATGTTTTCATCAGAATCGACGAGTTTTTCCCAACCGTCATCAGAATTTAAGCCAATGCTTGCAAACTTGGATTTTGATAGGTTACAGTTGTGTTTAGACAAATTCGAAGCCTCAGTTCGAGAGCAAATATTTTCATTAGAAGCACCTTTTTTGGCGCGTGGCTGTCAAGGAATAAGTTCACCGGGCAGTCGCAATCCAATTAGAATCTTCTGCCTACCTGACGTAAAAGGAATAATAAAGACGAGTTGTGGATCACTTTCGAACCAGTGTTCGGGAGGTGTTCGTAGAATTGTACAGACTGAAACCATTTCCGGATCAAATGCCCCTTGATTCCATGGCACGTTTCAAGCGGCGGTTGTCCAAGATGACTGGGCCCTTCTCCGAGTTGTATCCGCATGAGTTCATCATGTTTTTGCTGCTGGATTCTACCAGATATGGCGCAATATCGAGCGCCCAAAGAGACCTAGAAGAAATAACTCAGGTTCATCAAATTTTGGTCATGATGACTAACAAATTGCAGCTTTGACTCCCTAAATGGGTTTCGTTACAACATCTGGCAGGATCAACGTACCTAACTGGAATTCTCCACGGCATGATCAGCAAGTTCCCGATTGATGGCGACAGCTAGTGGCTTTGAAGCAAGCTTAATATATAAAGACTACAGCTGCAAAGAATACATCGTCTAAGGGACAGCAAAATTAGTAAAGTTCTCCTATAGAACGGCCAGTTCAGTGAGTAAATGGGGTCCACCATCTCACCAATAAGGATAGTCGAATTCATACACAAAGTATAAATCCTTTGGAGGTTTAGATTTGTAGATCAACAGAAGACAGGCCGTGCACCCTAAAAATTGTTCAGAAACAGACAGCCATCACAGAAAAAGATGTATGGGAAACCTTTCCACCTGTAAGAAATTTTATTAAAGTAAAATTTTTGAACTCTTCAACGGACAGCCAGTAATAATGCATTTGGATACTATAGCTGATGTATCGGTATTATCAATGACTTTGTCGTTAAAAACGTAAAACCAATGAGAGAAAATTTTTGTCATAAACCGAAAACGACGATGGTGACTGCAGGCGAATGGGAGAGGAAATGAATAATGAATTTTTCATGTGTTTCAACGTAATTTTGTAATCTATTTCATACGACTGCGTATACGGTTACAAAACCGAAACGAATAGAAAAAGAATTATGTAAATTATTAATTAAACAAGGTAATATACTGAAATGTAGTCTTTTCAGAGCATTAATAAATGAGGTTAAGTTTGATTGATAATAACATTGATTCATTACTACCGGCAATCCGTCAAAGATAAGAAATAATTGTATTAACTAAACTAAAGAGCAATCCAAGACTAGGAAACAAAATTCTAACGATAACAGTAAATGTAAGGTGAAATGAAAGCTCATATTATCGGTGGATAAAACTAAGTAGGGATTTCTCTTTGAATTTGAGGATCTAATTGGTAATTTGATAAGAAATGCACAAAGTGAAAACCATATAAGGGATGTAACTGATCTTTCTTATAACCAGAAGTCCAAACTAGTTACTGACAGTGAGGAATTTGTAAATTTAATGTTAAACGTAAAATTTACAAAACAAGAAGATGACACTGGGATATCGAATAATAGCCTACATCAATTAACATTAACTTTTATGAATACGCTCTGCGCATTTTTAAACAGAATTTTGAAGGTTGGCAAAAATACAAATAGATATTATAACGATCGTAGCCAAACCGTTGTTTATGTTAAGTAAGCCAACGTTTGCTAATAGTTATAGACGAATTTCTATTATTCATTCATTTTTGTAGATAATAGAACGACTGATACTAGATCATTTAGAATTTATGCTGTCAATTGATTTTGAAACAGGCAAACATGACTTTACGGAATATTGAGCGACAATTACGAACATGCCTTCCATGTGGAAGCATGTAATTACGCTCGATGAGAAATGGTTTGACGCATTAATAGCCATTATCGAAATAACATTAGCTTTTGACTGTATATCTTTATATGTTATTATGCAGATGAATAATTCATTGTCTATAGATTTGAATATGTTTAGATTTCCCTGGCATTATTTATTTATTAGAAGAATAAGTATTCGAGTAAATAATTTGAGATCAAGACAATTAAAGTTTACAAGTGGAGTTTCACGAGGAACAATCTTGGGACCAATTTTGTTTAGAATCATATTTGCGCATTTGCAAACTAAGTTCCTTAATGCCCGGGTTTGCAAATTTGCTGATGATTTAAGAATTATCTATCCGATAGATCTAAAAAATATCAAGTTCTCTAAAAATTATATAAGAAAAAGTTTGACGTATTAATAGTCTTTATCGATATAACATAAGCCTTTGACTCTATAACTTTTTATGTTATTATGCAGCCGAATAATTCATTGTCTATGGATCCGAATATATTTAGATTTCCCTGGCATTATTTATTTAATAGAAGAATAAGTATTCGAGTAAATAATTTGAGATAAAGACAATTAAAGTTTACAAGTGGAGTTTCACGAGGAACAATCTTGGGACCAATTTTGTTTAAAATCATATTTGCACATTTGCAAACTAAGTTCCTTAATAGGCGGGTTTGCAAATTTGCTGATGATTTAAGAATTATCTATCTGATAGATCTAAAATATGTCAAGTTCTCTAAAAAATTTTATGACACTAGATTTGTCAGACCGGTTTAGGTATTTAATGACATTAGGGTTGGGAATAAGGAGTAAATAACCGAAAGCATTAAAAATCAGTAATAGAACAGAATTAAATTATGTTTATTTTCATGATGCTGTGATCTATGATGTTATTGAGACAAAACTTCAACAAGCATTTAAATATTTATACATAATTATTCAATGTAAAGCTTCTGCTGTGAGACATATTGAATGGATGTGGTAAGAACTGGTGGGCGAAAATAAAGTGAAATATCTTTCGAATGATATAGAATTGCAAACGTATTTTATTTGAATTAGGCCGATGCTCAAACTATTTTTCCAATGTGACACAGCAGAAGCTATTCAAAAAACTTGTATCAATACCTTTGACATTATTCCTTATTTAAATCTGCACTATATAACAAATTATTTAAAGCAAGGTTGTGATCTTGTTCTGAACATCAGTCCCATTATGTACATATATTCGTCAGTATAAACATCAATTAATTAAATAAAGGTTGCCAGTTTGATGTAATGGGACTTGTGTTTACATCGAATCGAAGCGATTTACTTATTATTCCTCACCCAGTGTTCGTTTATATATATATATATATATATATATATATATATATATACTATACTATATATATATATATATATATATATATATATCCTGCTTCCTCTACTCTACTGGTCTAAGTGCATCTAATAGAGGATCATTAATCCACGAACAAAACACGCATAACAAATATCTAGCAGGAATTAAGGATTTAGGGATAACTATTCAATGTACAGCTTCTGCTGAGAGACATATTGAAAGGCTAGTAATCAGTGCCAAGAACAGATGGAAAATAGTAAATAGAAATACTTTTATCGAACGATATAAAATTGAAAATGTATGTAATTTGGATTAGACCGATACTAGAATATGCTGCCGCTACTTTGTATATATGATGGATATGTAGATATTTATAAAACATATGGTAAGAACACACACGTTTGCTTATATGTTTATCTATATATGCAAAATTTATAGCGTGTGGCCATATATAAAAATGGAAAATTTTTATAAGATGTAGGTCCGGAACAACAATTAATAATAGAGAAATCATTGATAGGCGTGTATGTCAATGCATAGGATTTGCTTAAAGTTATGCTTTAAATGTCACTTTAGTGGGGTACACATATATGTATATAGGTTGTTTTGTGCGGGGAGGGATTGGCATGGATAAGTTGGTGTATGCATTTAAGTATAAGAGATTAGGTAGGAAGACCAGATATTAGAGCAGACAATAAAAAATACTTTAGGAATTATAATAAATAGAAATCGATCATTCTTGAATGAGGATACCACATTTTTTCCTGTGAGTGTGGGGTCAACCATGAAGAATGGACTCGAAATAAAAACCCAAAATTGGGAAAAAAAGTGGAAAAATCTTGTCTCAACCTCATTTTTAGACAAGCAGCTGATGGAGGGCTTTAAAATGAAGGGACAAGTGAGAACCCATCAATCAAGGTCAATAATCGGTGCACCTGGAAATATACAGGCTTCAAAATTTTACAGATCTACGAGTGCTATCAATAGTCCCGCACAAGGTAAATGCGGTCAAATCCGCAACAAGAAGGACAGCCCTGAGCAGCAAAACTTGAGAACTTGACATATTTTAGATCTATCTCATAGATAATTCTTAAATCATCAGCAAATTTGCAAACCCGGGCATTAAGGAACTTAGTTTGCAAATGCGCAAATATGATTCTAAACAAAATTGGTCCCAAGATTGTTCCTCGTGAAACTCCACTTGTAAACTTTAATTGTCTTGATCTCAAATTATTTACTCGAATACTTATTCTTCTATTAAATAAATAATGCCAGGGAAATCTAAAGATATTCGGATCCCTAGACAATGAATTATTCGGCTGCATAGTAACATAAAAAGTTATGGAGTCAAAAGCTTATGTTATTTCGATAAAGACTATTAATGCGTCAAACCATTTCTCATCGATCATAATTACATGCATCCACATGGAAGGCATGTTCGTAATTGTCGCTCAATATTTCGTAAAGTCATGTTTGCCTGTTTCAAAATCAATTGACAGCATAAATTCTAAATGATCTAGTATCAGTCGATCTATTATCTACAAAAATGAATGAATAATAGAAATTAGTCTATAACTATTAGCAAACGTTGGCTTACTTAACATAAACAATGGTTTAGCTACGATCGTTATAATATCTATTTGTATTTTTGCCAACCTTCAAAATTCTGTTTAAAAATGCGCAGAGCGCATTCATAAAAGTTAAAGTTAATTGATGTAGGCTATTATTCGATATCCCAGTGTCATCTTCTTGTTTTGTAAATTTTACGTTTAGCATTAAATTTACAAATTCCTCACTGTCAGTATCTAGTTTTGATTTCTGGTTATAAGAAAGATCAGTTACATCCCTTATATGGTTTTCACTTTGTGCATTTCTTATCAAATTACCAATTAGATCCTCAAATTAAAAGAGAAATCCCTACTTAGTTTTATCCACCGATAATATGAGCTTTCATTTCACCTTACATTTACTGTTATCGTTAGAATTTTGTTTCCTAGTCTTGGATTGCTCTTTAGTTTAGTTAATACAATTATTTCTTATCTTTGACGGATTGCCGGTAGTAATGAATCAATGTTATTATCAATCAAACTTAACCTCATTTATTAATGCTACTGAAAAGACTACATTTCAGTATATTACCTTGTTTAATTAATAATTTACATAATTTTTTTCTATTCGTTTCGGTTTTGTAACCGTATACGCAGTCGTATGAAATAGATTACAAAATTAGTAATTCATAAAAAGCATTCATAATCGAACATTACACTTAATTTTCGGGAAAGATTGCAGTTAACTTTGAACCATTGTACGTGTCTTTTGCTACTCATGTTGTTCCATTTTAAAATAATTCATCTTTTGTCAATTTTTAGAAAGTATTTGTCAAAGTCATAACTGCGCTAATTAACCAATTCCATTTCTATATGAACATGATTTAAGAATTACAAACCGCAAGTTTGTACGCTATAATTTGCTTTACATCATGATTAGAGAATAGACATTTTATTTCGCAATCAGGCATTTCATTAAAATCATCTTCCATTACATTACATTTATGACAGTCAAAAATAGATTGAAAAGATATCGTAGAAAACATTATCATTTAAATTGGAATACGGAAGTCTGTAGGTAGCCGTAGAGATCAAATTTTTAAATTTCTATAGATATAAAATCAATGCTAGTACTTTGTTCACTAGTACGTAACATTTTCGCATTACAAAAATATTTAATATAAATGAATACACGTTCACCTCGTTTATCTAGGGATCTATCATTTTAAATAAAGTAGAATAATGCATTTCAACTTCATGATTTGTAATGTCCCTTATGATCCAATTTTCAGATAATATTGTAAAATCAAAATCGTTACTTGATATAAAATTATACAGCAAACAATTTTTGTTCGTAATAATTCTAATATTTGCAGAAATAATAAGCATTTAGCGTATGAATTACCTATATTGTTTTCGATATCTAATGATTTAACTATGTCAGTTTCTTAAAAGTTCTTTTGTTTGGTTTCGTAACCACATCTTTCTTTTTCAAAAGCGATACAATGGTACATCGAGATACGAGCAGCTTAGCATACGAGTTTATTGAGATACGAGCCGGAGCTCGGGCCATATTTTCGTCCCGCTAGTTGGCGCGCAGGGTCGAGCATCATCCGAGAGAATCTCTCGCTCACTCTCACGTGTTACCCACTTGAATTGAAGACTATCTTGTGTGCTCTACTCTTTTTTGCTTGATTTTGCGTTATTACTGAACTTTTTTGTGTGTTATAATAGGGCCAAAGAAGGTGAGTGCTAAGGACAATGGTGACAGGAAGAAGAGGATGATGTCGATAGAACTAAACCAAGAAATAATAGAAAAAACATTAGCGTGGCTTACGAGTGATTGAACTCACAAATATCAATGATCGCAGTGTATCGACAATTTATAGTGCATAGTTTAAAGTTTTTTATTTCATTTGAAATAAGGAATGTATAGTTTTAGTTTTAAAGTTACGAAAATAGTTTTAAGTTCTAAAAAAGCGCCGTGTACGTACGTGTCTAGAGTGCACTCATCCCTTCACCCCTCCCTCCTCCTTGCCATTCACCTTCGTTAGCCGCACTCGTCTGTCTCCAAAGGAAGACTATTATGCTTAATAACTCTCGTATTTATTTATTTCATATTTTGTTATGCATTTGTTTATTATACATGTTTGTTTGTTATTTAAAAACATATCTTTATTCATAATTTACAATGGGTTGGGGATTTTCCATAGGTCCTGAACGGATTACATCGAATTCAGATATTTTAAATGGAAGAAATTCGTATGAGATACGAGCCGATTGACTTACGAGTTTGGTTCTGGAACGAATTAAACTCTTATTTCGAGGTACCACTGTACTTAGCCTTTTGTAATTTGCTTGTCTTTCGGCGAACTTCACGTACTGGCTTCCTCTGACTTTGATGATCCCTGTTCAGATTTAGACTGCAGCTTTCTCGCTGGTGCAAGTTTCATTTGTAGAAATGTCTTATCACTTCCTATGAAAATATTGTTTGAATTAGAGTACTCACCCTTTTTTTGTTAATTGCTTATACTTGTATGCTCGCCGGTAATTCAGATGATTTTATAACGGCAGGTCTTGGAAGATAAGAACTTATTTTCACTCTATATCATTAAATGATATCGACTTCTGCTGTATTTTTGATTATATATATATGTTATTAAATGATATATATATTATATATTTATATATTATATATTAAATTATATATTATATATTATATATTATGTTTACTATATATTCTGTATTATTTTATATTATATAATAAAGATATTATATATATATATATATATATATATATATATATATATATAATTGTATATAATCGAATAATATAAATTTACTGATGTTTAAATTTAGGATTAGGCCAATAATAGAACACACAACTTAAAATTGGAATAAAAATAAAAACGCCAAAGAAAGAAGGAATATGAAATTCTTTTGAACTTATATATGTTTGAACTTTTATATGTTTGCCTAAATCTGATATTGTAAGCATTGCACCATGGATGTGATTTGAGGCCTGGTGAGGATATGGAAAATGATATTTCGATACGTCGCCAGTCAACGAAGATTAGATCGTACCTCATTTCCAGTGGTTTGTATGAACGATGTTGAAGCCTTTGGAAGAATGGGACAAATCCGCACCCAGCCAAGAAGAAAGCAAAATCAATGCGTACCTGGAAATGGTGATCAATCGGTTATTTGAGAAACTGAGAGTACAAAGCGCAAACGTGCGAAAGCAAATCGCGTAGATTCAACAAATGAAGCTCGCACTACGTAAACATTCAAAATATATAATCTAAGATAAAATTTGCAACTTCTGTCCTTGGTATCATTACGATTTGGAAGATTAATCTTTTGCGTGAAAATATTTCGCTTAAATTACTGGATAGGCGTTTATACTATCCCAGTAAAAATACCAATGTTAAAGAGACTAGATCGGGATTGGAAAGCTGGCATTTAAGCTCTTGTTATTCTGTCAAATTTACAGTGTTTATGTAGCCCCCGGTCTTTTGCATTGCCACTGGTTAAATTTCTTATTCAGAATTAAATTATTTTAACGGCATTAATTCTATTACAGTTCATTTTATTTTATTGCATATTTTAATAGCAAGCAGTTATGAAAGTGGATGGCTTAATTTAATTTTGCTAATTTTATAATTAGTCATTAGTTGACACATATTCTAAGATGTTGTATGACATTGTGTGTGGTTTCGCGAAATGTTGCTTCAAAATCATTCACCGCAAATAAGTGTGGCTTGCATTATTATTTGTAAAGCAAATGTTTATGCATGCTCATTTGACTTTTAGATTAGCATAATCCTTTGATAACATATTCTAGTGCAAGTTGCTAAATATGATTAACGTTTCACCAAGTTCAGCATACAGTAAGATATATGATAATAACGTGCTCATCAAAATTTACAGTTCCATCCTTATTGATATTTCGGGGCTCATTATTTTCTATTATGAATATATTATTTTCATCTTACACCACTTGATTCAATAACAAATATCTCTGTTAGAGAGAATAAGATTTATGTCTACAATAACTAATATGCTTTAAATGCACTGATTTTTTTATAACACAAGACATAATAAAAGAGTATAAATTTTGCACCAAGGAAACTACATCTGTACGAAATACAAAGTTAGTGAATTATACAACATTAGCCACTTCTTCTACACAAGAAAAATTAACATTACAAGGCGGTATCTAGCCCAGTGTGACTTCTTCGAAACGGGATAAACCATGTCCCAAACGGGATTTCATATAAACAAGAGAAGCCGAAATCACACAAATAGCTACTGAACAAGATATCCAACTCAAGAGCCCTCCCTGACGTATAATTCTCATTATTTTTAAGCTGTAATTTATTGTGCTGTATATCATAATTTATAAATACACTCACATACACTGCACTCAGAATGTTTATATTATCTTTAACATCTCCATTTAAAACTAGAATATATTATTGGTACAACCGTGAATTTGCACACACACGCGGCAAATGTACATTGATGTGGATTCTGTTTGGTTTATATATCAAAAGTAAATTGTTTGCTTATGTCTAAGTACTATCTGATCTCACAACTTGATATCATGAATCATAGATCAAATTTCTTATGTAATTGGTAATTTTTACGTTGCTAGATCTACATGTACCCATCAGGCACTCAAGGCTGTGCTTTGTTCATTAGACATCATCATGTCGGGTCATTATATAGCCATTACACAATGCGTGATAGATTATCCGTTTCCCAAAATAACATCTGGTTTAAACTTCCAAATGGTATCGAACAACGCGTCACTTCACCATTGCATCATGTTCTGCAACAGCAGAGTCACATATTCAATGAAGTCAAGTAGTTATACAGCATTTGATGACGCAAGGTGTAATAAATTACGGTATTAGTATCGAAAAGATATCAAGCGATATCTTATTGGTGAGTGGATTCACCTTATAATACATTGTGCGACATTCAATATTTAAAAAAAATTAACAGTATCATTCTTATTAAACTTTGCCATACACTCTGTTGTTTATATTTAACATATGATTATGCCCATCTTACACCGTCTGAACCTGCAGTAAATATCCCTATTAATGAATATGTCAATTGACGGATTTTATTACGCTGCAAAAATGTAATAATAATGAGTAATATGCCAAATTAATAACTTTTAGCATATGCGAGGAAGAATTAATAAATTATGCAATATTAGGCTCTAATTATTCACGATAAAATGATCGTCAGAATTCGGCGCCCATATCAATGTCATCTCTCCTAGACGAAAGAAGGCAAGTCAAAAACCAGCAACGCGACAATTTTGAATTCATTTTAATCGAGAAAAGAAGTATTCACAAATAAACTATTACCAATATATAAGGAGGAATGTCTTCGAACATTAACTCATTTAATTTATTATGTACAGATTAGCAAAAATCATTCATATCAAATATTATTTTAAACTTTAAATTGAAAAATAAAATAAGTAATTCATTATACAGGTCCGAGCCCTGTCCGCGGTAAATTCTTGCCAGTGCAAGATGAGCTCCCAATAAGGACGAAACCGGTGTACTGGATGAATTGCCCCTTCGACATTATACAATTCTTAGTTTATACTGACATATGTAAGTATTTAATGGATCAGGTGCTTATATTAAGACCGCAAATTTGATTATAGTAATTGTTATCACCACCCGCGCAACCAATATTCGTTTAATTATATTAATGTTCATTTCAATACCACTTCCCCATCTAGTGTGGTGTCTGTTCAGTAATACCAGATTGGGGATGGTTAGTTGGAATTTTGGGTTTAAATGGGTGTCATATGAGCTCCACCTAAAAGAGAAAAATCTAACCCAATTACATTAGTAAGTATATATTTGATAATTTTGTATAATGTGCGGCAGGGTGACTCAGTAGTTATAGCACCAGATTCCGCAGCAGACATGCCCATGTTCGAGCCCTGTCCGTACGTCTGTCCAGTATGTCATGAGTTCCCAATAAGGACGAAACCAGTGTACTGGATGAATTGCCTTTTCTAGATTATACAATTCTTAGTTTATACTGGCATAAGTAAGTAATCAATGGTTCATGTGCTTATATCAAGATCGCAACCTTGATTATAGTAATAAGTAATTCATGTTTGCGTAATCTGATTCTTTTGTCTATATTTCTTTTTTATTTATAAATGTGTCTTGTTTTCAACTGATATCAAAAATTTGTCAGCTCTATCGTGTTATAAAATACAATCTTATTCTCGAACTTTATTTCAGTGTTGTACATTTTTGTTTGTAAAATGCGAATTCTCATGTCAAAATACGTTAAAAAGATACCGTTCGAATGAAATAAATTGTTGGGAGTTGAAATATGTTTGTGAATGTATCGCCAGCCAACACTTATTTTCAATAATTAAAAATTCACTATTGTTCTCCGATTAATCATGACCTGTAACGATAAACGAGAAAATTGTAAAATAACATTGCTGCTCTCTTTTTTAAGCACAGTTAACATTGATTTTGTATGATTTCGTATTCTTGTTTAGCACTTCTGAAAATGTAGAGACAATAAAAGTGAACATTAAATTTTGCACTGCTGCTATTGTAATCGTTATATATTTTTTGTTCCAGATATACGGTTCTAATTCTATAAATATGATTTAATTTTTATTGGATAACAGAGTCCATATTTTGGAAAGCGTGAAATGTTTAAAATACAAATTATTAATAAAAATGCTTATCGGTGTTTAGTACAATGCCTCGCAATTTTACATGCTTAATAATAACAAGAGCAATGGTACATGATAGGTAAAATACATTCAGCCTGTAACGTTTTGGAAGTGCTACTGTATAATTCAATAGAGTTAATTATGATTGGAATCAGTCCTACTAAAAGAAGCTTTCTTGCAGAATGCCTAGAGGTCGCTTAACGTAGCACCTATTAAAGGCAAGCCTGGAAAGCATTATTACAATATTTGTCCTTCGAAAATCCAGAGGTAGGTCAGCATCATTAGATTTGATTAATGAAAAGCGAGGATGAATTTGCTTAAAACAGCGTCCAAAAGAGTAATCGGCGAGTTCTTATAACTTGAATTCTCAATAAATTTTTGGAGAAGCTGAAGTAAAAGAAAGAGTCCATAATATGTGATTCTGGAATACAAATATGGTTGTTGTGTGCAGAAGTTGCATGGAGGAACATAATTGATTTATATGAATCGCTAGCATAGCACCCATTTTGGAATCAAAAAGTTCGGAAATTCTACTGCCTAAATTGCCAATGTAGTAAGCAATGGTATCCGTGTTAGTAAAATGTGAACACCGGTTTGAAAAGAACAAGTTAAACTTCCAGTTAGTGTTATTTATTAGTGAATTATTAAAACATATATATTAACATTTATCTGAATGGATAGCCCGTTGTAAATTTTTATGGCTTTGGAAATAAAGTAGAATCTAGTAAATATATCAGAGGCCTGGTGTTAAATTAAATTAATGATTAAAACTGCTTCTATATTTAAAAAAAATTATGGTTCAATAATTTAGATATCGAAAGCCAAATTAAGACATTTTAAATGCAAGATATAGCGCATTTGTGGCGATTGAACTATATGGGCAGTATATTTGCAATGAGAAGGCGCTCTCAGGTGTTCTGGTAATGAGGAAAGATGCATTTTATAAATTGAAATGCCAAAATTTATTGCATAATTTATGTAAAAGGAAGAAGCCAGGAAAGTTCACAAGCTAGGATATGAGGAGCTGATTGAATAGCGTAATTCACAAGAGAATATTTTGTGCCTTGAAGTAAATCAAATAAGACCAGTTGAATTGATTTTCGTGACTTAATAAATATATAGTTGGATGGTATGTCACTAAAACTTTTATGCCTAAATGCTTGACCAAGTCTGTCATTTTGATTTTTAGAAAAGACTGAGATATCGTCGAAAATTCGGTGTTGTAATAAATAAATTTCATTAGCCACGTTTTATCCCGATTGCATTTAAAACCATTCTAGCTATGGGTAACTTGCAGTATTGCTATCAGCTGATAAGATAAAAAGTAGCTAGGGCTAGCTGAACTGTTACTTAATATATCTATATCATCTGCATATTTCATTAATTTGAAATTGTGACTTCCGAAGTAAATTGGTGCTAGTATTATGTAGGAAGGTATAAAGAGTAATACTCTGCTCTGCTTAACTACTGAAAAGATAGAAGCTTAATAGGGATTTTAAAACACCTAGCCATGGATCAATTTCTGAGGTAGAAACTGCTAAAAGTATGTGCCATTCCGCAAATGCTATTATATAAATATGCGTTTCCACTCTCTGTAAAAGAGGTAGAATTTAAAAATTTGGAAATATTCATAAATCTGAGCTTGCAGTCGTGTCCATGTGCAATGGAGTGCTAGCAATGATTAAGGAAACTAGCTAAAGTATTGAAGGGCGTGTGTCTATTAAAAAAACAGTCTTAATCATCTATAAGATAAAAACTGTTTCTTCATTTAACGATTGGGTTTATTGCGCTGTAAAGAATCCTATACAGAATATTAATGAACGCTGCAGCGATTGATATTGGACGTGGAAACAAGGATGAAAGAAACTGACGGAATTCCGTCTTATCGCATAGATGAGATAGTTAATTTTATTTGCTTTGTGGTTAAATTGATATTTCAGATTTCCTGTTTTAAGATACAATTGTCATTAATACCTAAGAACAGTGCAGGCTCGCAGTGTCGGTATCGTTGTCTACCTCTGTCGACATAATGGATTCGAAATTGAAATTTTGTGCTAAAATCAGATATTCGTCTGCAACGAAATTTTCATCAGAGCTAACAAAATTTATGTTTTGTTTTTTGAATTAGTTAAAAATTTTGCATTTTCAATTGCGACTTACCGACAAGTCTCGGGAGTCATTTTGATGTATTGTAGAGGCAAAATGCTTGCTTAGTTGTCATAAATTGAATGAGATCGTTAACATATCTAGAGTTGGGACTTATGACAAAATGCATAGTCTTGATTTGCGGCAAAAACCCTTGCACGCCCCAAATAGTATTCGTAATTTGTTTGAGGTATATCTGTGCAGAATGGAGATTGCAGATGCCATATAGGAAGAAAATGCATCACAGTCATGCGAAATGCACGAATTCATGTCGTCTGCTGAGATTTATTCATTTCAGTTCATTGCATCAAGTAGTTAGATAAAATATACCCAATCAATAAAAACCTGGATTTTTTAGGATCTCCGTTGAGGGAAACACTGTAAATTGAATAAGAAATACACTTGGAAATAATTAAGATTCTAGAAATTCCCTTGGAAAATTCTGGTTGATTGCTATACAGGTTAAAAAATTGCACGAATTGATTCAGCACCGGCTGGTTTCCTGGTGCAAAATTGCATTCATTGGCATTAAGGTGGTTGAAAGTGTTCAAAACATTGTAGTTATCAGTTTGGTCCCAACTGTATCATCAATATGTGAATGATTTGATATCCGATAGATCAAAAAGACGTAAAAAAATTAACATTTATGTGGGATGAAAGTGAAACAGGTCATGACTTGCGCTTATGCATGGTAGAGAACTGGTCATATGCAGTTAACAATTGCTCTCTTGTTTTGAAAAACTGAAATCCCATTTATGAAGAATATATTCTTACATGGTACAGTAGAGAATAGCAAGTTTTTGAAGTGATAGGCACATTTATAACTCATTCAGGAATGGAAATGAGCGTAGTCGATTGGATTTTATTGGGAATTGGCTGCAGTTCACGAGAAATGCTTAGTTTTAACCCCGGGCGAGGTGATTGGACTTGGGAGGTGAAGCGAGCAGAGGTCTTTAAAACCACGCTGTAGTGGATGCATTTTCTAACAAGGACAATTTTCCTATTTTCAATGACGAGCAAATGTTCTCCATTAATCTAAACTTTTCTACTACTAACGTTTTTATTCCTTTGTGAAGATTTAATGATTTGAAAACTAAACGCAGTTGGTTAAGCAGCTAGAAAAATTTGACTGCTTGGCTACAGCATATATATATAAAAAAGTTCGGATGCCTTGCTGACTAAGCAAATGCTAAGTAATAATCATGTAAATTTTATCGGTTTTATTAAGAACGTCCAATGTCTAATAAATTTACCTGTTTTAAAATAGAAATTATGTAGACAAATTATGCGCTTATTGATTAGGGCGTTCAGAAATTATATAGCAATATGTAAACAATACTCATTCCACCATGCAATTAGAATTGCGTATTATGGAATTATTTCTTCATATGTGAAATTTTAAATATGTCCTTATATTTCATGCATATTTATTTGAATAATCAATCGAATATTACAACATATAGAATGGTGTAAAAAGAGGGAAAGAGTTGCGAAATGACAATTTGTTATCATCTTTTGTGTGAACTTGGAGCCGGCTTATCCTCTAAAAGGAGTCAGCCGCAGTAAAATAAGTAAAAGTAAGAACTTGTAGGTTAAATGTCAAATTAATGAAAAGATAACTGTTTTGTTGTACCATTAATTGGTTCATTTTCCAATGAAATATGCAGTTAGGCTATATAGGCCAACAATGTTTCGCTATTTTCTGTCTGAGGGCATTTATGTGCGCTAGACATATGCATATATTGAGTTTAGTTACTGAGACAAATTCTATGTTTAAAACCAGTGGTGAGTCAAAAGAAAAATATATAAATAGAACGGTTTCGGAGCGAGGTTACCACATTAGCTTAAATCTGCTATGTATATATGTGGCAATTGGGCCTGAATATGGAACGGGGATTTTAGTTCCGAAACGTAGCCAGTAAACAAAGATATGATAGAACCGCATTTCCATTGGGACGAATACAAACTCAGCCCGATCGAAGACAAAACGAAATTGAAAATTATGATCAATCGGATCTTTGTGAAACTGTCGGTGCAAAGCTACTACCCGCGTACGCAAAACGCGGCATTGAAGAAAACATCAAATTGGTCTAAACGGAGAGTAAAGTCGAGAGAATCCAGAAATAAGTTTTAAAATTAAATTAGTTTTTCAGTTGAAAATTTGGAGAACCCACATATTAGGTGGCACCAGCTACTGACTCTTGCCAGATAAATAAATTATCTTTAATATTATTTTACTTAGACTACCTTTGTGATAGGAAAGGTAAAAATACTGGAAAATATATATTTCACTTGCCATTTAGATTTAAGGTTTTATTCATTTGGAGAATACTACATACAAATATAATGAAATAACAGAATATGCACATTGTGCCAACAAAAATTAAATCATTAAAGTATTTACAAAAAACATATAACAGTTTTGATTCATCATCATAATTTATTAAAGAAACTTGGTTAATCTTAGATAGAAAAATCATATAAGAACATTTTAATAATTTTAATCGAAATCAAAATATAACATATGTAAACTTACAATGCCGCAGTAAATAAAAACTTTAGCACAACATACTCTAAAGTGTTCGTTTTTTCAACCATGCAAACTTAAAAGCAATCCAGAACTCTGGAATGAATATTTAAAATATATGGATAATGTTTCCATTTTGAAATTGGAAAACGATTTTGAGAAACTAATGTTAAGAACTTTGGATTTCCTATTGTAATGCGCAAACATCATGACTCGATTGCTATGCAATAATAAGGCTAATTATAAAAAGTAAATCTGAAAGCCGAATGATAACATTGGAATGCCAATCTATAAATATTTCATACACCTACTGTGATTATGAATCCACCTTGCCATTTTTTTAATCGCCTATTTACTAATGGTATAATTCAGTCAATAATTTTAACGAATTTAATTATCTTTTACTAAAAGTAAACAGATTGATCGTAACTATTGATTATAGTTTAATCTGTAGGATTCCTTTCCATTTTTAAATTAATTGATCAATTTATGGTGGAATAACTTGATGCAGTTTTACCTCTGGACGGTGATAACTACCAACATTGATTTACTAGGGTCGATCGACTGCTACAAGTGTACTTTCCATGTGAAATTAGATCACGGATCTAATTGATCTAATTTTGCAAAAATATCTGGTTAACTAAACTAAAAATGTTTGCGCGGGTGGTTCGAGCCCTGTCCGTGGCAAATTCTAGCCAGTACGTAATGAGTTCCCAATAAGGACGAAACCTGAGTACTGTATGAGTTCCCTTTTTTACACTAAACAATACTAAGTTCTTACTGACAAATTTATGTGCATAATGGGTCAGATGTTTAGATATAGATGACGTTTGATTCATGTATTTCCACGAATAATCTCGTTATAGATGAATCCATACATTTTAGATTGCGTAATTCTATCTATGCTGTAGAGGCATCTCTATTCAAGTTAGTCATAACAAATTTAGTCTAGGTTTAGTAACGTCCCCCATTTCACATAGTTCGGGCTTAGGTCCCATTTTATTCCAAATTTTAATTACGTCTTCAGCGAAAACAATACTTTGTGACGGTATGCATACATTCGCCAATGATTTATATATGATCTTTCCAATAGATCTAGAAAACATTACTTTCATATTGAACCAAACATAAATATCATTCATTTGAGTGTAAGTCTAATAAAGCTCGAGAGAAAAATCTATTCTTGATAAAAAAACGTTGCGAATTGCTATAGTATTGATTTCAATAGTCGACGAAGTTTTTTGAGATTCGACTTTAAAATAAATTTAATGATTATTTTAGGACACTTTATTGTACAGATTGTGCGGGAAAGTGAATAAAAATGATAGCTTGTAGTGTTAAATAGAATGGTATTTATTAGGAAAAATATATAATTGGAATATATTAAACTAAATTTAAAATAATCATTACTAAATTGGAATACGCGGATGCAAATTAGAATGTAATTAGAAAGCGTCTGTGCAATTTGATAGAAACTTTGCATATTAAAATTGTGAAATATATTTCAACATTATATTCTGTTATTTACAAATGTAGGATAAATCTCTTACCCATACAATCATTGTGGATGTGATTATGAATATTTTAAATAAAATTATTTATCTCAAAAACGTGGCCAGACTTTCATACGACTCCGGTCATGAAGAGTCGTAGCAAAGTGATTATATCAAGATTATCTGCAACTACTACGTCTGCTATTGGGAAGCTTTCAATTAAACACGTTTCATCTATGACGTATACAAGATGAATTATCAATTACCAAATATATTAATAAATGAGTCTCCGTAAATGTTTTTTTAATTTTTGGGCAATGAATAGAGAAAACCTACGATGGACTAAAATTAAAAAGATTTAATCAAAGAAAACATTTACCCAAAATAAAACATTTCGACAGAATATGCATGAATGCACAAGCTGCGTCGACTCTTCCATATTCATTTCTAAATATAAATCTGTATTTTGTAGTTTTATTTAACTTTCGTTATGTTTCTAGCAGTGTCAGTAAATACATTCAATCTTTTATATAATAAAATTATTTTGCATTGGAAAAGTTGAGAGCTTTAAAGTCAATATATGCTAAAAAGTTACATTTAATAAATGAATAAATTAAGTGCATTCAGTTTTTTACAATGGGCAACAATCTACTATTGTTTTTAAGTACCCATGAGCAGTAACTAAAAAAATACATTGTCACACATTATTATGTTTCCTTTTCTATATTGAATTATTTCTTCTTTATTTGTAGTATTATAAAGAATAGAAATAAAGTTTTATTGGGCGGTGTTTAAAAAAGTGCTACTTTCATATTTGAAGATCTATTACTCAAAACATACAATTCTAAAATTCTCTGAACTTAATGTCATACTCAACATGGAATAGCTTATTATGATCACATATTTTAAAATTCCTTAACAGCGCAGTCTAAACGACATTTTGTCTGGAATCACTTTGGTCAGCCTGCTAAGTCATTAATCGCAAATTTTATATCTTTTCTGAAAGAGTTAGGAGTTCATCTCAGCGCTTTCCAACCCTATGGGAAGTGATCCGAGATGTTCACAACCAATACCAATTATGTTTATTATAAATCATTTTAACACCGGCCCACTGTTTCAAGTTCAATATCTGTATGCAGTAGTTTATCCTCCTAAAGCACGATTGTTGCAAAAACTCGCTTACTTAATAAAAATATATCAAATACAGTTATCGGACCAATATATTTCTCAACTCTTATTTGTACATTATGTTTGACAAACCCTTTTATTAATGTTGTTCTCAGTTGGGCTAACACATGCGAAGATCAGCTTCAACTAAATGATGCACATTTGCAGGTATAAATAATTAAACACAAAATTATTATTTATTACACTCATCATTTTTAGCAGAACTAACCACTCTACCGCATATTTATTACTCGTTTAAGTCATTGACTTTTTGTTCATGTAAGATTTAAAAAAAACTTTATTAGTTACCGAATCATGAAAATGAATTAATTTATATTCCATCCTCGACTAGTTTTGTAAAGCCTGGAATTTTTGGTTAATTGTCAAGCTGGACATTTTTAGACACCCAAATTTGTTGTAAAGATAAAACGATGTGTTCTGCATCACTGAGAAAAATCATTTTAAAAGCATTATCAATCTTTCAACCATTTAGCGCTAAATTGTGTAAATTCGAATATATCATTAGATTAGTAGTGGGCTTAAGAAAAAAACCTGTTGAAACTCCAGACGCTACTCGTATTGTTCTACATTGGGTGTTAATAGCTTGATGTCCATACTCCTAATTTGTGGATAAGAGCTAGACAAACAAGAAATAAACAAAATATTCCTTTTTGGAGTAAATCGCCTTCATGCTAATATTGAAAGGTATAGAGTCAAACGCTTTCGAGCTAGGACTGTAAATAATTAGAGAATCCACAGCTCACCCTGGCTGAGATCTGGTACAATTCCACATAGGTAAAATGTTCGCGATTGCCCAGTGGTTTTTTATAAATACATGCTGACTTGTACCACCATTTAGTGGCAAATTAAATACCATGTGATCACGTGTAGAGTCAATAGCGCCCATAAAACAATGAATTAAGAAATTTTATTTTCGCATGAATTTTACTATGATTGTTTATGAAATTTTTTTATGAAAGACAATATTTCAGAAAGATTGTAGAAAACCTTAGAATTTTTTATGTTTAAATCCTTGAATATATGTTAAGTGTAAGTTCGTGTTTGTTTTCAGTTTTATTATTTTGTTCTGGCGTGTGGTTATTGTTCATGAGAGCAAGGTCAGCTCTCTGGCTCCCAACAATATTAATGTCTTAATAATTAATAATAAATAAAGTTAGTTAACGATCGAAAATTCCTAAGTGACCTTTTTTCTCCATAGATTTAATTACCAATGTCTAAATTATTAAAATCTCACATTTAACGACAAATTGCTGCCATTGGTTGAATAATTAATCAATGAAAAGGTTTAAAATAGCTCAAATTATGAATCTTGTACATTTGTTTTCAAATCAATTCTCTAACTCATAGTGAACTAACTATATGATTTATCGACCGGTAGAATGTTTTAAATAGCTACGCAGACGTTCGTTTCTTAACCTACAATTACTTTTAAGCTTAGTCGATATTATCCTTTCTCATAGTGCACGAATTGCCAGAAACAGTATTTTTCTAATATTTTTTATTGAATTCCTTTTTTCAACTCTATTAGTCATATCGCATTATAAACTATTATTCCATTTTAATTTTTAATTTAAATATTCTTATATCTACACTTTTGATATTATATTGACAACTGAAATTGATTATATAACAAGATATTTCCAGATTCAGCAATCTCTCTGACATCCGCAATAAATTTATAATAATAATAATAATAATAATAATAATATTAATAATAATAATAATAATAATAATAATAATAATAATAATCAACTAATAATTTTAACTGTACGTAAAGCTTCCAGTTGATGCTGTCAAATGAAAATACGTGCTTTTGAAACAGTTATTATTCGTTTATTAATCCTTGGTTTTATCCATTTCGGATAACATATTCATTGTCCAAATCATAAAAATAAAAAAAACCTACATAACTGTAAGGAAAAAAAACATTCCGCCTCTAAATAAACATAGTCTATTCATTCATAAATGCTATTTGATTATTTTATGACTGGTGTTGTATCAAAGTTAATGAATCGATTGATTAATTACAAATTATCATGCTTATTAATTTCACCTCCAAACAAATTATATCAATGATAATCCTAGTTAAATTAAAAATAATTGACAAATTGAGCATCGCTATTTAGGCTCACATTTGGTGTTATATGTACCGCCTTTGAATTCATAATATGAACTATTATGGTTACAATATCAATAAAAGTATTCTTTACACTAGTGTGCAACAGTTTGACGTGAAATTCGGATTTACAGTGCACAAGAACACATTTAACACGCTTAATTTACAAACTTTTGTTAGAAAAGTTTGAATAAAATTATTATAATTATTAATAATTCTTAAGTTTTTATAAAACAATGAATATTTATCTTCTAATTATCTACTCATGATCACGAGAAGCGTGCTACAGGGATTCAAATGTTTCGGATTCTTAAAAGTTATATTGTTTCTTTTTACACATATACCATTATTTTTCATGATGTTGACGAAATTTTACTGTGATGTTATCACATACATATTGCTCTTCATCCTTTTGTCGAAGTCATTTATTTATGATATTTGCCTGCATCACATTCTTTTGACTTATTCTACCTTGCTTTTCTAGCCCCATTTCGCGTTTTACTATTTATTTTATAATTATTTACTAGGTTTCTGTTCGTTGAAGCTGGATTTAATTTGGAAAAACTATGCACATCTTTTAGGTCATCTATTTTTTCCTTTTCTACTAATTTATTCAATGTGATCATATAATGGAAAATTTAAATAATTTAATAACGACCGACCACGAGATATTCAATTTCTAACCTATTCGATAACATTTTACAATTTCCGCTCTTTTTAATCGCGTGTAAATAAACTGGCTGCCACTTCAATAGAGAATACTTTCAGTACTTCCTCTCTGAATTACTTCGTGTGTTCGTATTAGTTTCATTCGCAGTTAAGACAACCAATTCAACACATGGGTGGTTTGTTCGATCCTTGTATTAAAATCTGCTTAAAAATTTCTGTTATACGAACATTTCCGCTGCGACCAATTTTGTTACATACCGTTGTAAGTAATAATTAATTATGCTAATCTTTGTCTTATACTCGCATACTCGTTTGCAAAATTAACGAACTAAATATGCAGAATATGTCACGTGTTTGAAATTGCAGAATTCATTTTAACATTGAATACAGTAATCACTAGGTATTCAGATTAAGATAACATTTTCCGTTGTTCTCAATAAAAAACACAGAGTTCAGAAATTAGTAAATATAAGAGTACTACTATGAAATTTTTATCTGAATCAAAAACACTTTTAAGATCATAATGACCAAATTCAAGATATATCTCATATGTCAATAATAGTATTAATAATAATAATAATAATAATAAATTTCAAGACGGTGATAATGCAGATGAGACTGATGCAGATTATGCACGAAGAAATACAGCAAGTATAAATATGTGGGCACAAAAATGTCTGCGGGAAACATATTTTTTAATGTATTTAAAAAGTGGAGGTAGAGATTGCTTGTTCATCTTTAATGGTTCAATGGTTTTGCATTAACAAACTATTATGTTGCTGTTCTAATGATTTGACTAAATTAAAAATAAAAAAGTATAACATTCGAAGTTATAAAGAATATGGGGCCATTGAGTAGTGTCCAAAATTACTAAGGAATAGAAAGATAACATTGCTCGGAAATGGTCGTGCTAAGCAACATAAATCAAGGAAGCATTAGGACGAATCAAGAAAAACTATCTAAATTTACAAAAGTCAAATATGTTAAAAATTTACTTATTCAGACAGGTTAATATAAATTAATTTGCTACCGATAAAAAGGATCCCAGAAAACCAACTAGGTGCTCCAAATGTAAGTAAATTAAACTTCAATTATACTAGAATTATCAATGCGAACAACGTGCACAAATATAGCTTTAGAAATGTATTGACTATGTTATAACTGTGCCACAAATATGAAGGACAGGTCTTCGAGAAGGCCACTTTATTTGAAAATATAGAGTTATATTATTTAAGGTGTAGTGCTGCCCTGACAAGTTTTATCATTGTGCATTTTCATTTTGCAAGCTTTCATAATTATAGTTTACTTAATTTAATATTGCTTCCTTTGTCTCAAAAATTAGTTGATACATTTTAGAAGCTTGTTGTAGAAGAAGAAGCAACGTTACGAAACGAGCCATCAGTATGTTGATCATATTTATTCATCTGGTATAACAATTTAAAATTATAGTTACAGTGTCACTTTTGTTAAAATTTATCGTGCTTATTGTTTTTTTATGTTTATCATAATATTATGTTCATCATACATGTTTGATTATGCTGTAGAATATATTTTAAATTGGTACAATAAATAGTATATCTGTCATAGATTCTATGTCTTTATCAATGAGATTATATCGGATAATGTTTCAGAGATAACAAAGACCGTAGTAATCCCTTCTAAATGAGTGAATGAGTACTAACGAAAATACCAAAAACTCAAAGAACATATAACATTCTGCAACGTCGTTCGTGTTAGGTTAAAATATACAAATATTTGTGACATGTTGATTAGTTTCCAATTCTAAATAATCTCGGAGGTAGTTTTCGACTTTGATACAGAAACCACAAGCGGAAATATTGACCAGTAGTATCTAGGAATATGGTATCGTACAATATCATTAAATCATTCCATAGACAATTGGTCGGAACATTTATTAGAAATAAAATGGGAAAATTGATAAAAACTATGAGTTATGCACAGGACACTAGTCCGTGCTGTTAAACGGTACACATTCTAGGATCAATCTGCGCAAAAACCTCTACTTTATTAATACCAGAGCAATAAACGGAATTATTCATGTCACCGCAGGTTAGATTTATGTAAAACACAAGTTTAATTTTCTTTTAGCACTATCCCATATGATTCTATGCAGCAATTAAGAAAAGATGTACCTTATAATGGTCACAACGGCCTCGTAAATTATATCGTGGGCGTTTTCTGTGAACTCATTTTCCCCTTAGATAATGAGTAGAAATTTGTAACAGTATTTTGCACTTTTGAGTGGGAAGAAGCAACGCGAAATGACGACGGTATTTACTAATTTAGAATATGATAATTAGGACGGAGGCTTTGAAAGTGAAGTCTATCAGGATACCGTTCTGTTTCTTAATGCTGATCATTGAGTCTTATTTGGAAAATATTTGTGTGGCTCGCTAAGAGTTACCAAATATTCGAATGACGAATTAAATTTGATATTTAATTGGTCGACAGTGTTTGCCATCTAAATGTTATCAGCGAATGTGCAAGTGTTAATATTAAGATTGAATCACAATTTAAATTTTGGAAGTTTAACCAGATTGTTTTATGTAATTTTGTAATGTATTTAAGTAATTTAATTTAGGTATGTAATTTTATATATAGAAAGGTGTGAACTTCCAAAAAATATTTATTATGCACACATTTATTGTGAAGTTCGACAATTTTGCGTTGGTCAAAATGCAACTCAGAATTTCTCATAAAAATATCCAGATATTAATCTATCGAATTATTCGTCACAGCAAGTTTACCTTCAATATTATCCATATAAAAGTGAAAAAAGCAATGTGCCTGCATTCTATTTAATAATAAAATCGTCCGACACAAAGCAGTTCTAACAATTGCAAAGTTTCAAGAGGGAACAGGCATCTGATAAGAAACTCATTGGATGATGAAACATATTTTTCGATCAGTTCAACAATTTCAAGTTGGACGATCATTAAATAATTTCGTATCAAGCTGAAACAGACTCAAATATACAAATATGGCTCACGCCTGACTGTCGTTCACCTTTTTTATTGACCATCACAACTAGATTCATCCTGGTTTGGATAGCACCAATGTCATGCCCATTTGAAAGCCTATTCCGGCTGACTGTGAAACTTGATATTAATGACTAGACTAAATATTGTTATTTGTGTTAACTGTCCAAGATTTTTTACCATATGCATTCCTAAGTTGAAAGTTTTATGTTACTCAATGGGCACTACAAATTCATCACTTTTCATACCTGAAGTCTGCGTTAACCTTTACTGCATAAAATTTATTGATCATAAAACTAGACTACTTGGCGTAATCCTGTTGACTAGATATGACGCAAAGATTGTCACCTACGCGTTCTTGCTTCGGAGGTTGATATTACAGATGTGATAGTGACTAATCAAGCTGATTGCCATATTTCGTGCTTTTGCTGAGGTGTTATACGATATTTAAAGATAAAATTGAGAAAACCAACGGCGTTGAACTCCAAATGAAAGTGTCCTCTAAAACGTACACAACGCGAAAAATCTAATTGGTTCACCGCATTACAATTGGTACTACAAAATGTATCCTCTCGGTATTGCAACAGCACTTTAAACCATAAGTAGACATGTGTAATTCTAAAATAAATATGATCATCAGATATTGGCAGTTGCACAGAAAATTTAACGTGATTTACAAAGGAGCAGCATAAGCCCATAAAAATTCCGGAAGAGTTGGATTTGTGCAAATTAGTTTAATTGAAATTTGATGCATTGCAGACAGAATTGAAGTCCCATTTTTAATGTGTTATTACGTACATTAGCGGAATAAAACAATTTCAAAGTATGCAGAAATGTTCAACAACATTTCGAACGTTGATTTCAAGATTAAAAACAGAAATTATAAGAAGAATACGTAGGGTAACATGCATTTGTTGTAACATTAAAATATAGCAATGAGGCAAAAGCAATAGTGGTTTTCAAATATTTTGGCAGACGGCGATTATGTTTGAGGCAAACGGTGAAAAGGAGCAAAATTGAATCACGAAGTTTAGAATTTAGATATATTCTTTCAAAAATAAAATATGAAAACAAGTATAGCTTCTAATTATTGCCTCCGATGATAAAGAATTCTTAGTCATAGCGTATACTCATATGTCCACGTAAAATACAAGTGATATAAGAAAGCACAAAAGTTACAAATTAGTAAAAATAAGTTAATAACTGGCGACAATTTTCGATGTTTATTGATTTTGTATAGTATACAAAATCAACACGCACTATCTAAATTTGAGTCAATATCACTTTCTGAAACAAAATATTTTTAGTATTTTAATAATAAATGGCGGAACGTTAATTGGAAGGTCATATCTATTTGACGTATAGCTCTAAATCTTCTATGATATACAGGATTTAATATTTAGCAAATGAAGAAACTAGTTTATTTCTAAAACTAAAATTTGAGAGCATATTAAATTCGGAACGATCTAGAAACTCTATAACTTTGCGCCGCTCTATAAGTAATTAACTCATTCACTTTAACCACAATTGGTAATTATGAAATTTTTAGTAATTTTAAAGTAAGAGAGATTATAATATGGGCATTTTAGAATTACGTCAATTTTTTTAGTTATCAAAATGTGTGGATATCACTTTGTTTCAGATTATGATTGCGTACCCTAACAAAGGTTTAACATATACTTTATAAAGTGTAAACTTTAAATATTGATCTTTTGTTTGCCACATAGAATTTTCCCCTCATATAAAATCAATTTTATTTCAGGTTTTGGGTTGTGTTTAATATTGGAATTTATTTATAGTTATATAAATGAACATAATAATATTTAAAATGTTGCACACTGATGGTAACTTAATTTTGATGCTCTAATATATATTTTGACCTCAGAAAAATTCGCATAGATATTCGAAGTTACTTCGTATTTTCACCATTCAAAGTTCAAATTTGTCATAATTATTGAGAAAAATGAAGGTTGTATCATTTTCATGTCCCATAATTAATTAATTTATTTAACAGAATAAATCCTAGATTATATATTATTGGTCCTGTTTTTAAAGTATTGTCTGAAGAAATGGATAAGTAAAGAAAAAGTTTATATGATACTTAAACGGTTTGATGGTAAGATCTTTTAAATATTAATTCAAATTTGTATCTCTGTATAATTAGTTTATAGATTAACGTATAAATTCTGGATAAGATTCTGCACTGAAGGCTATTAAGATATCAATAGATAACAATATTTTATCCTATTTTTTACAATGTAATACTTTAATTTGTGGTGTTAACAAAGTAGTTACCAAAGGCCTACTTATAATTTTGTTCATAAAATTAATCACCAAAATGCACAATAACTGATCTGTTAGCAACTGTTATCATATAGTATAATTTCAAGATTAATTATCATATATCTTTGAAAACGATGTATATGTGATAAATTTCTTCAAAATTCTGTTAGTTTGATTAACCATTTTGGTGTATTTAGTAGAAATTAGCATAAAGGTTCAAATTTCAAAAGCAATTTGATATTGCTGAACTATACATATGCTATAGCTTAATATAACATGAGTTAAGTTATCTTCGAAGATCCTTCCCATTTGTGAAATATAAGCGTTGCTTATGAAAAAGCTAGGAAATATCATAGGTCAACTTTCTAACAGAAGAACATAGGTCTTATTTACAAAGGTGGATTATAATATCTAATAAAATTAATGTTAGTGTCGTAGCTAAGAGAAGTTTCGTTTACGGGTTTGAAAATTCCCATGGTAATACCACCTCACGAATAAATGGTTTAATGAAGCTAGTTACCAAAGACATAATTTTAATATTGTTCATTAAATTAGTCAACAAAATTCATAATAACTGGTCAGTTAGCAACTTTTCTCATATAGTATAATTTTAAGATTCATTGTCATATATCCATACAAACGATGTAGATGTGTTTAATTTCTTCAAAAATTTGTTTTTTCATTAACTTCTTTGGTGTATGTAGTACAGATTAGCATATAGATTCAGATTTCAAAAGCAATTTGATATTTTTGAACTATAAATATTCTATAGCTTAATATAACATGTGTTAGCTTACCTTCGAAGATCTTTGATATTCGTGACATAGAAGCGTTGCTTATGAAAATCGCTAGCAAATATCGTAGGTCAACGTTCTACCAGAAGAATATTGGCCTTATTTACAAAGGTGTATTATAATGTCCAATGAAAATTAATGCTAGTGTCGTAGCCAAAAGAAGTTTCGTATATTGGTTTGAAAATTCCCATGGTAATACCACCTCACGAATAAACGGTTTAAGTTTGCACAGCTTTGAACAACCTCTCAATATTTCCATTTCCCACAAATATAAAATCTTGCTTACACACCTAGCCTTAATTAAGATTAAAAACGTTCTGCAGGAGTTTCACATTTTTCAATGGATTAAATATTATTATTATTTATGGTCGTACTTGCAAAACTAACCTTATTTTGCACCCATCAATGTGGTATGTTTTCTGACACGCGTGAAATAAAAAATGTAACGTATCTGATTATATATATAACTGCTCACAGGCACTGTTTAAATTGCGGATAAAGTTAAATGCCAATTGCATCAGAACTTTGTATTTCAAATTACGTAGTTTATACTGACATATGTAAGTAATTAATGGGTCAGGTGTTTATATCAAGACCGCAACCTTGATTATAATAGTTGTTGTCACCACCCGCGCAACCAATGTTCGTTTAATTATATAAATGTTCATTTCAATACCACTTCCCTATGTAATGTGGTGTCTGTTCAGTAATGACAGATTGGGCATGGTTAGTTGGAACTTTGGGTCTAAATGGATGCCATATGAGCTCCACTTAAAGGAAAAATTGACTAACCAAGTTACATTAGTTAGTGTATAACTGAAAATTGTGTGTAGTGTAGTGTGCGGCAGGATAGCTCAGTGGTTAGAGCACCAGATTCCAAGCAGACGTGCCCAGGTTCGTATCCTGTCCGCGGCAAATTCTGGCCAGTACTTGATGAGTTCCCAATAAGGACGAAACCGGTCTACTGGATGGATTGCCTTTTCTACACTATACAATTCTTAGTTTATACTGACATATGTAAGTAATTAATGGGTCAGTTGTTTATATCAAGATCGCAACCTTGATTATAATAATTGTTATCACCACCCGCGCAACCAATGTTCGTTTTATTATATAAATGTTCATTTCAATACCACTTCCCCATGTAATGTGGTGTCTGTTCATTAATGACAGATTGGGCATGGTTAGTTGGAAATTTGGGTCTAAATGGATGCCATATGAGCTCCACCTAAAGGAAAAATTGACTAACAAAGTTACATTAGTTAGTATATAACTGAAAATTGTGTGTAGTGTAGTGTGCGGCAGGATAGCTCAGTGGTTAGAGCACCAGATTCCGAAGCAGACGTGCCAGGTTCGTATCCTGTCCGCGGCAAATTCTGGCCAGTACTTGATGAGTTCCCAATAAGGACGAAACCGGTCTACTGGATGAATTGCCTATTCTACACTATACAATTCTTGGTTTATACTGACATATGTAAGTAATTAATGGGTCAGGTGTTTATATCAAGACCGCAACCTTGATTATAATAATTGTTACCACCACCCGCGCAACCAATGTTCGTTTAATTACGTAGAGGAAGTTTGCCGGTGGGTGTAATCCAATTGAAGTAAGCTGCAAAGTATGTGAGTGCCGACACTGAACGCAATGTATTTTTATGTGTTCCATTGCCTCTTCACCTTCATATTTTAGGTGAATAGAATCTGGTTTATTAGCAAAATTGCATTCCTATGGCAGACTGATCTGCATAATGTCCCAGCAGTTTTACGTTTAAACGAAATTTCAAGAAAATATAGAGTATCAGCTATTTAGATTTTAGTTTAAAATCGAATATTCTGATGTAGTTTATTGAATTTATGAAGCAGTTCTTCAGTATGAACACGTATTTGAGACAAAAACATATCCTTTACACAATAGTTACGAATTCGTTCCTTCTCGCATAAATGTAAACAAATGGATCATGATCTGTGCGAAAGCCTAATATAGCCTTTTCGCCTGCATATTAAGCCATAAAAATTAATTAAATATTTGATGAGTTCAAATAAAGTAATTGTTCTAACTGCGTTTCAGTTGGTCTAAAAATTGGTCAAATCTCCTGGACATATTAACTTACAAATCAAATAATTTTCATTAAAGTATTATTTTTATTATGTCCATTGCCTTTGAATATTACACAGTATATTTCTAATTAGGAAGAAAAACACATTAATAACAAAGTAGGTAATTGCCATTTATTTCGAGAATACTAAACGTCACTTTACAATCTTTCATTTATATACATTCTGGGTTTTCAATTGATTATGTGGGTGGAAACAGATCTCACTCGGTTTTACTTCTATTTCTAGTTTTTGCTGATTAGTAAGTGTGTATGCGTTTGTGTCTGTGTGTGTGCATGTTTGTATGTAAGGGTCTTTCTCACTGTATTGCATTGTGATGTCTGAAATCTGTTCATTCTTGTATTGACGGCTTGCGAGTTACACATCTGTTCGCATTATTGGGTTTTGCGTGTACGAATGTTGCTTTTCCGAGTGTAGTCTTTCGTTTTACCTTGTTGCGCAATTCCCTTTCTCCATTTGGTAACAGCGCAATTGCGGATTGCAGTGTTGAATGCTCATAATGCTTCGAAATTTCTGTCATCGCGTGTGCAGTTGTTTTTTCCTCTTCAGCTTGTTGCCAATCCGATCGAATGTTTGTTGAGTCTGGTCGAGGGCGTGTTTGGTCTTGCCTGGATGCTAGTAAATTGTTGTTGAATTTTGTTATTCGTGGCCAGTCAATTAGAATATCATGTTGATGAAACCTTTGAATATTTAGGCCAGGTAATTGTTGTTGGTGTTGTAAAGTGACATTTTGTATTCCCGAAATAAATGACTATTATCCATATTGTTATTAATGTTTTTTCTTCCTAATTAGAAATAAAGAATCATTTATAAATAAAGACCCAATATCAAACGAACACTTAAAATGACTCCAACGTTAAATTTGCTTCATTAACAACAAATTCATGAGAATCTTTAAAATTGTACGTACTAATTTCTTACCGGCTTCGCAAGAATAACTAAAAATCTTGGTAATTTATGTGTTGGTGTATTTGGCATAAGAACGAAAGATCTTAAAAGAGGCCACATTTGAAGGTCTTTGATAAAGCACACAACCTGTGTGTCTGTGTTCCAACTCTCTTTAGTTGTTTGTACTCGGCATGTCTGATCTGTCCCTCTGTAAGTAAATAGAATAACTTAGCGAAACCGACAAACATAATTTTTCCGTTTCATCAAATTTTGTGTTGATTCCGAATTTCGGATCATAAATAAATCAATTCACACCAGAAGCATACTCGTAGAAACCTATGGTGACGAGGCTAAAAGCTTTTTATGGAAAGAGAAGAATGCGATCAAGCTATTTAACCTATTTGTGCTTTATTCTTAAGAGATTATTCACTCTTTCTGTATTTGCTTGCTTAGATTAAGGTACCACGCTGTGCCAAAAGTTTTAAGACTTAATTTTTGTAACCAGAAATTAAGTTTATTCAAAACGTCAGATGGATAACCTAAATCTGCACGTATTTGATTTAATTTAGCGCCAAAGGTTTCTTTAAATGCAAATCCAAATCTAAGAATGCTTTCGCTGGTAAAATTTAAGTATAAATTTTTCAGCTTCTTTGAAAACGATGCAGAAATTTATCACTTCTGCGACAGTATCTACAAAATTAATCATGTTTCGTGTTTTTTAGAATCTCCATTTTAGAATATTATCACATTTAACAAGGATAATTATAAGATGTTCATTTTTACGATAAGAAAATTCATTTAATCTCAGATTTAAAATTAACGCAAATCACGTGATATGTTTCATTTAAACCTGCATCTAAATTTATCTACAATAGGAATTTTATCTGTGGCCACACAAATTTGGGCAGATACGATAGGAGATTTATCTCGCCCTTGTCGAAGTGCACACCAGATTTGTGTGTATAAAATAAGATTGATATTGCACTTACGTCTATAATTTAGCTAGTTTTGACCTGGGAAAAATGTGACATTCCAACAGAAAACGTTTTACGTTTAATTAAGGCTGAGTGCGTGGGCATGCCATTATTTTAAGACCATCACAATAAATACGTTATATAGAATTGCACACACAAAACGTGCACTGAAATCACCATGGGGCTTTCTTTATCTTATGCGGAATTGTCTAAGTATAACTCTTCCGAAGGAACTTTCTGGAATAACTTTATTGTCGCTCGTGATTTGCTGCTATATATTTCTTTTTGAATAGCCAAACCAACTCGACTTGTGTAGCTATTTATATGATATATCTATATTTTTCAATTCTTTGAATAAATAAGTCAATTAGATTAAGATCGGTTTTTAAAATCAGATGTCTTTATTTGTATAATTGAATAAGCCTTATGTCTTATCTATCTTCTTGTGTCATTTGGTGCTTACCTAGGTTAATGCACTTTTTTGTGAGCTATGTATTTTTTCTCTCATTTTTATTCATGGCATTTAATTTTACAGAAGATTATTGTACTTTGCTGCTTTAACATGTCTCTCCTGAGTGACCTCTTTGTTTTCTATATTAGCATGACATTACATTATCGAACAATAAAGTTTTGGTGTGGGTAGTAAAAGCATAAATACCTTCCCAAATTCTAGACGTATTTTAGTTCCGCGTCCGTTATTAGAATTTAAGATAGAAAAATAAACGAATTTTTTGTGGATTTGACCGCATTTTTTTTGTGCGGGACAATTGATAGCACTCATAGGTCCATTTTCAGATGATGTAATTTTTGGCCTCAATTGATGGGTTCTCACTTGTCCCTTCTTCTTTAAGCCTTCAATTAGCTGATTGTCTGAAAATGACGTTGGAACAAGATTTTCCACAACAAGAAAGACAGCACTGAGCACAAAAAAGGATCTTTTAATACACGAATTTGTTACTTTATAGAAAATAAAATGCTTTTATTCACTGAGATACTAAATTATGATAGCACCTGTTGGATAGCATACCTGTGTTATCTTTATCAAAATTATATGATATAATGTCGATAAAAATTTGATCCAAAGAAATGTATATGTAAAAAATGAAAGTAAAATATTAAAAAAATGAATTTGAATTGAAAGGCGCATTTTAAATTGACTTGTGCTAACCAAACGCAAACAAGGCGGAAATTTCCGAACCTACGAGTTTGGAGTTCATGATCTCGCATAGGTTATGTTGAATAATGAGCCAATATTAAAAGATCATGATCTAAATTAAATTGATGATAAATATAAATTGGTTGTAGGTAAACATTTTTGGCAGGGGATTGGTCACAGCAGCGCATGAGTTCTGATGAAAACAAAAATAAGAGTTTAAAATATATCTACACAAATGCAAAGAAATTACAGCATTTCCAGGCTTAATTTAAAAGAGGCCATGCGTTTATAAGTGAATGCCAGTAGGCATTGTTCATTTAACAAAAACCATGACGGTCTAGATAGGAAGAATAACAATAAGCTCTATCGTTAGCATCATTTTTTTTTAAATCGATCAGGTACTTTTCCACGTGATGTATCTGCGATTTGCCTGAAATTGGATAAAAGAAATAAATATTAAATAAATAGTAGGGAGGCACAAAAGTTTATACCGAAGTTATAAATCAATGATAAATTTTATGTTGCAAATTATAGTTTGTGTAACTAAATGGTACGAATATCCATTTATTGGGGTATAGATCTTAAATATTTAAAGCTATAAGTCCTGCTGAATCATAAATATTTAATAACTAAGATTACTTTGATAAATTGAAATATTCGTTGATAAATCCTGGAATATAATATATATATATATATATATATATATATATATATATATATATATATATATATGTATATATATATATGTATATATATATATATATATATATATATATATATATATATAATAATACGATTAAAACGTTTCCTAATAAGATATTGTGCATGTAATTGATATATGTCTCACTCAAAACAGTAAAAAAAAAAGACATTTTAAGCGACAGTGAAGAATGTGACAAATTTATACAAGAAATGCAATCTAGTTCATAGAAATGCACAATCAATAGAGGCGACAAAATGGTTTATGCTGTGACCAAACATTATTCTCGCGATTTTGATTCATTGTGCATGCATTATTAAAGTCACCAATTTTGTTCTGGTTGAAGTCAATCTCCTATCTCAACAGCCAAGAGAAACACATGTTTGTACTAACATGCTTTTTAGTTATGATGCTAAAGTTAATAAGTTGTAATTAGATTCAACATCGATTTACACTGACATTTTAATCAAGAGTAAACACTTTTTATTAAGTATCATGTAAACGCCAAAATATATATCGTATTTTGATCAAATTAATAATCTTCCTCTTGTAGAACGAATGTGCAATTAAAGGCAAATTATAAAGAGGTCTTCAACAATATTAAATCTATATGAATTTTATAACAATGCTTTAGATGTTTCATAGTAATGTCTGACATAATTATTAAAAAAATATTCTATATACTTTATCAAACCTGTTCTGTTGTGAAATTGCACTATTTTTCTGATGCCAAGCCAGATCAAATGTCATAATAAGATATCAGTAAACTATTTAAAGCAGAAACGTTCTTAACTGTGCAACTAATAATGCATACACGGGTTTCTGATGCCTACAGTTAGACAATAGAAAAAAGCTAACTTAAAGAGTACACATCACATTTACAAGATGTAAACGTCTTATGTAATAACATAAGGAGGACTAGCTACATAAATGGAATAAATGGAATAAACAACTACTACGGTTAACATTATGTCCTACAAAACTTATTAGTTATTCCTAATCAAATCATTGCAGAAGCCGAGATATGCCCATTACAGCTTGGCCCTATTATTTCTCTAACATTTATTTTTAGATCTTTTTAACGATCGAAAATTCGTTGAAAAAATGCCATCAAACTTTGTCCCCGAGCGCCAAATTGACCAACCAAGGTCGAAATTTATTTCTACTACATAAATTAAGAAAAAAAGATAAAATTCAGCATGCTTAGGAATATAATTAGCATTAGAAATTATTAGTTAGACAAAAATTTCTCAAAATACGAAAAGTATCAAATTTACACAGAGAATCACGAAATTGGTGTAAATGTATCAAGCAAATTCCTGCTGCCAGACTTAATATAACTCAGCCAGCTAACGTTTGCAGTCGCAAAAACAAATATTGGTTCTGATATTTTATGATTAATTTGAAAGATGCAATCTCGCATTGAATTTCGAGACTTGTGAAAGCAGAAATAACATAAAATATAATAACTGTATGGTTTCAATAGATGAAACACTAATTAAATACTTCGAATATAATATAATTAAATCACATTTTCGCGCAAAGAATAACAAAAAAATAAATAAATTTTAACTACGAATATGAATTTAACAATAATTGATTGCGCGGGTGGCATTTCGACCTTCCTTGATCATCATCAGATTACGACGGCAAACTGAATATCGAGGATCAAACCGCATTATATATATATGTAAATCAAATTTAGATATGCGGCACTCACGACCATTAAATCGTCTTTTGCTTTCGCACATATACATATAAACGCAATAAAATTTAACAAAAATTGTTTGCGCCAGTGGTGGTAACAATGCTTTAAATCAAGTTTGCGAGCTTGAATTAAACACAAATCCCATTTTATTTAACCTGTCGTCGAACAACATAACAAAATTACCGCCAGCCGCAACGCACTGACGCGTTTCGACCTTCCATGATCATCATCAGAGTAGGACGACAAACTGACTTGCGAGGATCAAACCGCATTGAATATTTATATAAATCAAATTTAGATAGGCGGCTCTCACCTCTAGCAGTCTCGCATACATTGAACTTGACTGGAAATGTCGGCTGCATAATTTCTTTGCAGTCACGAACATTAAATTTTACCAGCTTCCGCCACATATACACATATAAGCAATACAATAAAACATTAATTGATTGCGCGCGTGGTGGTAACAATTGTTTAAATCAAATTTGCGAGCTTGAAGTAAACACCAATCCCATTTTTTTTAACCAGTCGTCGAACAACTTAACAAAACTGCCGCCAGCCGCAACGCACTGACGCGTTCCGATCTTCCATGATCATCATCAGGGTACGACGGCAAACTGACTAGCGAGGATCAAACCACATTTAATATATATGGAAATCAAATTTAAATAGGCGGCTCTCACCTATAGTCGTCTGGCATACATTGAACTTGACTGGAAATGTCGGCTGCACAATTTCTATGTAGTCACGAACATTTAATGTTTGCAGCTTTCGCCACATATACATATATAGGAAATACAATTTAACAATAATAGATTGCGCGGGTGGTGGTAACAAATTCTTTATATCAAGTTTGCGAGCTTGAAGTAAACACCAATCCTATTGTATTTAACCAGTCGTCGAACTACATAACAAAAATACCGCCAGCTGCAACGCACTGACGCGTTTCGACCTTTCATGACCATCATCAGAGTACGACGGTAAACTGACTGAAGCGAGGATCAAACCGTACTGAATACTTATGGAAATCAAATTTAGATATGCGGCTCTCAATTTCTGGGGCAGTCTCTGCATATATTGAACTATGACTGGAAATGTCGGTTGCACAATTCTATGCAGTCAATGAAAATAACTGTTTGCAGCTTTCTGCCACATATCACATATAAGCAATAGAATAAAACAATAATTGATTGCGCGGGTGGTGGTAACAATTGTTTAAAGAAATTTTGCGAGGTTGTAGTAAACACCAATTCCATTGTTTTTGACCAGTCGTTGAACAACATAACAAAATTACCGTCAGTCGCACCGCGCTGTCGCGTTTCGACCTTCCTTGATCATCAACAGAGTATGGCGGCAAACTGATTAGCGAGGATCAAACCGCATTTAATATATATGGAAATCAAATTAAGATAGGCGGTTCTCACAGCTAGCAGTATCGTATACATTGAACTTGACTGGATATGTCGGCTGCACAATTTCTATGCAGTCACGGACATTAACTGTTTGCAGCTTTCGCCATATATGCACATATAAGCAATACAATAAAACAATAAATGATTGCGCGTGTGGTGGTAACATTTCTTTAAATCAAGTTTGCGAGCTTGAAATAACCACCAATCCCATTGTCTTTAACCAGTCGTCGAACAACATAACAAAACTACCGCCAGCCGCAACGCACTGACGCTTTCCGACCTTCCATGATAATCATCAGGATACGACGGCAAACTGACTAGCGAGGATCAAACTGCATTGAATATATATGGAAATCAAATTTAGATAGGCGGCTCTCACCTCTAGCAGTCTTGCATATATTGAACTTGACTGGAAATATGGGCTGCACAATTTCTATGCAGTCACGAACATTAACTGTTTGCAGCTTTCGCCACACACACACATATAAGCAATACAATAAAACAATAATTGATTGCGCGGGTGGTGGTAACAATTCTTTTAATCGAGTCTGCGTTCGTGAAGTAAACACCAATCCCATTGATTTTAAACAGTCGTCGAATAACATAACAAAACTACCGCCAGCCGCAATGCACTGACGCGTTTCGACCTTCCATGATCATCATCAGAGTACGACGGCAAACTGACAAGCGAGGATCAAACCGCATTGAATATATATGGAAATCAAATTTAGATATGCGGCTCTCACCTCTAGCAGTCTCGCATACATTGAACTTGACTGGAAATGTCGGCTGCACAATTTCTATGCAGTCACGAACATTAACTGTTTGCATCTTTCGCCACATATACACATATAAGCAATACAATAAAACAATAATTGATTGCGCGGGTGGTGGTAACAATTGTTTAAATCAAGTTTGCGAGCTTGAAGTAAACACCAATCCCATTGTTTTTAACCAGTCGTCGAACAACATAACAAAATTACCGTCAGCCGCAACGCACTGACGCGTTTCGACCTTCCATGATCATCATCAGAGTACGACGGCAAACTGACTATCGAGGATCAAACCGCATTGAATATATATGGAAATCAAATTTAGATATGCGGCTCTCACCTCTAGCAGTCTTGCATACATTGAACTTGACTGGAAATGTCGGCTGCACAATTTCTATGTAGTCACGAACATTAACTGTTTGCAGCTTTCGCCACATATACATATATAGGCAATACAATTTAATCAATAATTGATTGCGCGGGTGGTGGTAACAATTCTTTAAATCAAGTTTGCGAGCTTGAAGTAAACACCTATCCCATTGTATTTAACCAGTCTTCGAACAACATAACAAAACTGCCGCCAGCCGCAACGCACTGACGCGTTCCGATCTTCCATGATCATCATCAGAGTACGACGGCAAACTGACTATCGAGGATCAAACCGCATTGAATATATATGGAAATCAAATTTAGATAGGCGGCTCTCACCTCTAGCAGTCTCGCATAAATTGAACTTGACTGGAAATGTCGGCTGCACAATTTCTATGCAGTCACGTACATTAACTGTTTGCAGCTTTCGCCACACATACACATATAAGCAATACAATAAAACAATAATTGATTGCGCGGGTGGTGGTAACAATTCTTTCAATCACGTCTGCGAGCTTGAAGTAAACACCAAACCCATTGTTTTAAACCTGTCTTCGAACAACGAAACAAAACTACCGCCAGCCGCAACACACTGACGCGTTTCGACCTTCCATGATCATCATCAGACTAGGACGACAAACTGACTACGGAGGATCAAACCGCATTGAATATATATGGAAATCAAATATAGATAGGCGGCTCTCACATCTAGCAGTCTCGCATACGTTGAACTTGACTGGAAATGTCGGCTGCACAATTTCTTTGCAGTCACGAACATTAACTTTTTCCAGCTTCCGCCATATACACACATATAAGCAATACAATAAAACAATAATTGATTGCGCAGGTGGTGGTAATAAATTGTTTAAATCAATTTTGCGAGCTTGAAGTAAACACCAATCCCATTGTATTTAACCAGTCGTCGTACAACAAAACAATATTACCGCCAGCTGCAACGCACTGACGCGTTTCGACCTTCGATGATCATCATCAGAGTACGACGGCAAACTGACTAGCGAGGATGAAACCGCAATGAACATATATGGAAATCAAATTTAGATACGCTGTTCACTCTGCTAGCAGTGTCGCATACATTCAACTTGACTGGAAATGTCGGATGCACAATTTCTATCCAGTCACGAACCTTAACTGTTTGCAGCTTTCGCCACATATACTCATATAAGCAATACAATAAAACAATAATTGATTGCGCGTGTGGTGGTAACAATTATTTTAATCAAGTTTGCGAGTTTAAAGTAAACACCAATCCCATTGTTTTTAACCAGTCGTCGAAAAACATAACAAAATTACCGCCAGCCGCAACGCACTGACGCGTTTTGATCTTCTTTGATAATCAGCAGGTTACGACGGCAAACTGGCTAGCGAGGATCTAACCGCATTGAATATATATGGAAGTAAAATTTAGATAGGCTGCTCTCACATCTAGCAGTCTCGTATACATTGAACTTAACTGGAAATGTCGGCTGCAAAATTTCTATGCAGTCACGAACTTTAACTGTTTGCAGCTTTCGCCACATATAAACATATATAGGCAATACAATAAAACAATAATTGATTGCGCGTGTGGTGGTAACAATTCTTTAAATCAAGTTTGCGAGCTTGAAGTAAACACCAATCCCATTGTATTTAACCAGTCGTCGAACAACATAACAAAACTACCGCCAGCCGCAACGCACTGACGCGTTTCCGACCTTCCATGATCATCATCAGAGTACGACGGCAAACTGACTAGCGAGGATCAAACCGCATTGAATATATATGGAAATCAAATTTAGATATGCGGCTCTCACCTCTAGCAGTCTCGCATACATTGATCTTGACTGGAAATGTCGGCTGCACAATTTCTATGCAGACACGACCATAAACTGTTGGTAGCTTTCGCCACATATACCTATATATAGGCAATACAATTTTAGAATAATTGTTTCCGCGTGTGGTGGTAACAATTATTTAAATCAAGTTTGCGAGCTTGAGTAAACACCAAACCCATTGTATTTAACCATTCGTCGAACAAAATAACAAAACTACCGCCAGCCGCAACGCACTGACGCGTTTTGACCTTCCATGATCATCATTAGAGTACGACGGCAAACTGATTATCGAGGATCAAACCGCATTGAATTTATATGGAA
>JAQBSW010006208.1:0-50541 GCA_029291075.1 Eudiplozoon nipponicum
CAAACAAACATATTTTGTTGTATACATTCAAACATACACATACATATATAACAACAAGCATATAGAAGACATACGCACACAAATACACTCTTTGTTATAAAAAATTATACATACAGATTTATACAGATATATATATACATGCATAATTGCAAACATTCATACACACACAGATACCTACATACATATATACGTACAAACAATCATACATTTGTATATGCATACATTCCTATATACATCATATATAGATATATGTATACAAATAAAAATACATCCATCCCTATATACAAAAAAAATATTGAATTTAAATCTGTGTTTGGTCATGGTTTCTCTTTGCGAAATTTTGAAATGATAAATTTATTTTTTGTGTACCACTTATAATATTGAATATGCTTCAATGTCAGCAAGATTGTTTTTATTCACTCCTCCAATAAAGCAGTTGACAAGTAGCAGCGCAAGCGTTTCTCAATAATTTTTATAGCATTTTTGTAATGTGTACTTGAAGAATAACTACCCTACAAGCGTTATTCTTGAATGCGGAAACATACCTAATTAACTTGACGCTCAATCATCGATATTATTTTGGTATGTGAATCTTAGATTGTAATGAATATTTCATGATATTAATCTGTAGTTGTCAACATTCATGGAATAACTGTCAGACAGAATTGACCTTTAATCTCCGTGCATGCACAAATGCATGCACGCGTATTATCGCCAGTAAAAGTAAATAATTTGATTTCTTGGTGTGTCCTTGCAAATTTTTTATTGGCATTTATATTTCTTTATAAAAATCTGTGCTACAGAATCCAATAAGACACACGTTGTCATTAAATAAATGTTTTGAGAACGTGCCAAGTTAGAATGGACAATGTGGGAAAGGCGGATACTGGCGCGTAAAGCCGGAGAATGCTGGAAAGATGGAGTCATATTTGGCAGAGATTAATTGCAAAAATAGTTATCTGCAAACACGATATCAGCTACAATATAAAGATTTAAAAACTGTCACCAGCAGCACAGCCTCAATTATGAAGAACAAAACGATTATCAACGGCGGCAACAACCATATCAAATACAACACCCAGCGCCAGAACAAACATTCTACGAACAAATGCACTCTTATCAAGCACAACACGACCATCAACACCAGCATCAACATTTTCAAATACAACATTCAGCACTACAACACAACCACTTCCGAAACATGCATCTGTATCAAATAAATCACGACCATCAACTGAAGCATCTACCCACTCAAATTAAACATGAAGAACTACAGCAAAACAACAAACAACAAGAAAAATACTTTAATAATCATTACCAGGGGAAAAATCATCAATACCAAAATTACACCCATCAAATTGATCTACAGCAAAATCTTAATACTCAACGAAAACAGCCAAAAACCTTTCACCAAATACAACCATATCAAAAACATCAGGGAAAACGTAACACATTACAACTTTACCAGCAACCAACATAGCAACAAGGCTCCTCTAAATATTAACAAAATCCTCAAGAACGACAACAAAAACTGCAAGAACCAAATCATCATGGACGAGGGATGTGTAGTTGGGAAGATAATTTGCTATACACCGACCAGGAAGATGTTTCGACGCCTCCTAGTAATGTAAGTGTTAATCTTTATCAATGCAGATGCGGAAGTCAAATTGCATTTAAAACATTTGTCGAGTAAATTCGTGTGAAAAATTTATGGTTTCATTTTGCAACTTTGCACAGTGTAACAGTCAAAATGTTTACAACGAGGTAATAATGTTACGTGGAACGTCAAGAACGCAAATTTGTTTAATGCAATAGTGTTCTTAATTTAATGGGTTGCGCAAACCGAAACAATTATTAGTTGCGTACATAACTGAAAAAGCCAGCATTAACTCGTGCTTTTCTGGAGGTTCTAATTAATGATCTTATTCAAGACAGATATATAGATCAATGCGTTCTTGAATTGAAACAAACTCAGTTGAAGAGACATTCAAAGTGAAGAGCCTTCATAAATATTTTTATTTCAAGCTAATCGCTCATTGACAATATGGCAATTTTTCGTACTATGATTTAAATTTTCATAGAAGCTATCAAGCTCATCTCTAGCAAATTGTTTTGTGCTTTAGGTGTGCACCAAATTTGAGATTATTAGCTAAAATGCGAATCAATGCCAAAAGGGATTTATTGCCTCGTTGTTGGAAATTGTACGTTGTGAAAACTTGTTAAAGCGGCACTTCAGGTTTAAAATAGTGCTATTTTATGATTGTAATTTTCTAGAAAATCTTATTTTTAAACAATGCTGGTTGTACGATTTTTAGTGAAGCACCGTTTCTATTTTCTTTTTTAGGAACAACTGATGCATAAAATTGATGATCTATTAATAGACTGTATTAACGTTGTTAATGAAGTAGAGTTTTAAGACCACTACCACTCATTAAACGAACTGTGTTTTCTTCAGGATCTGTCACATTTTAAAGTTGAGCATGAGATTTCTGTTATGGAAGGTCATCAGCAAATTGTTGAAGATGAAGCTAAATTACAAGTAAGGATAGAATAGAACCTGGACGATATTCTGACCGCAATTTCAAGTGCGCCTTTTGTATGGAACCATACTTAACTGACTAATTATAATTCAATGTCTTTACAGCAATGCAACAAATAAAATTATAGATTATTCAATGCTCGGGCATTCCAATAAAGAGATTTGTTTTCATTAATGTTAGAGTATTTTCCAGTTGCATATCTGTTGGTAATTAAATGATATTAATTGAAAGTATAAATATTTATGTGTACCCAATTACGGAGACATAAACATATCACATTGCTGACAAATTAACAACTTATAAAATCAGATCTAGAAGGATATAACCTCAAGGACACTTTCATTTCAAATTGCTGACGATTAAACAGTAGGAGAGTTTACTACAACCAAACCAAGTCATATGCTGGGTTTAATAATGTAATTGTATTATACGCTTCTAGATTTCGTCTATGGCGCAGTGCTCATGGGATCCTGTTGATTAATGATTCACCTAGCAGTCTAATATGCCCTCCATAGCTCATGGTTGTTGCAGCAAAGCACGTAGCTTCTGATACTGTAAATCGCAAAACTCGCTCGTCTAAATATAATTTTTCTTTTCAGTATCCGACGCTCTCATGGCACCAACATCTCAATTCCTATCGTTCAACATGCTCTCCTAGTAATCGCTTTCGTCTACATGTGGTAAGTGGCCGCACGAAAACGTTTCCTCTTTAAGTTCATGCACAATTGATAAAATTATCTTGATTTGAACGGTGCACTCTGACGCGTGGCAATAATTTATGGTGCACCAAATCGACTGAGCTACGCTCTTCTAAGCAGCTTATAATCTTCTCTGGTGTAATTTTCTTGAGTGGTGCAAACTCTACCTATCGGCCAAAATTATCGATTATAGAAAGCACAAAATCCACCCCAACACGAGTCACCGGCAGTGGACCTATTAGGTCAAAATGCAAAACCTGGCTTCGTACAGTGTCATTTAGTGCAATCGGAGTCACCTTTCCTCCTTTTTTGGCTTACAAACTTGGCATGTAGTATACCGTTGACAATAGCTAAGAAGTTGTTTGGCATGTTAGGCCAATTTAATCGCGAATGCAATGTCTTAATGTGGCGCTCGGCGCCGGGATTTTCCAACGTTTCAGACCAGAATTTATTCAATTCTGTTCGTATAGTCTCTTAGACAAATCATTGCATTTTTTATCGTTCATTCGCACTGGTTGGCTGTTTTGCAGCCTCAGCACTTCATATGGTACGGACACCACTGTGCTGTTTTATAATTAATTGACGATTTTCTGACATGTGATATCATTTCCTTGATCCTTAGAGAATATATTAAGTTGCGAAAGTCGTAAAGCTGAAATTCTGCTGATGAAATTTTGCATGATATTCCTCGATCTCATCAATAGCTCGGTGTACTCGTTTCTTCTTAATAACAAGTTATCACCAATATTTCCATCGATGATACAACTTTGCATTACTAAATTTTAATTCGTTAAGCGGCCAAGTCATGGGTAGTAATGACGTATTAACTCCAGTATCCATTTGCATATCTATTGTTAGTCCGTTGTAGAGTTACAAAATATTAACGTTAATAAAAATCCTTACGTATGTTAATGTTTTCCATACTCCTTTTACTTCGTAGGTCATCTGATACGGCCCAGATTTAAGAATGCCCTGCCTATCCTCTTCTCTCAATCTACAAAATTTGAGCAATCAAAGTATTTAGCTTTTGAGCATTAACCTGACAATCAATATTGGTAAGAAAGTGGACCATATTTGCTCGCAGAACTGGTAGTTCTCTATGAGAACTATATTGACTTTTCTGCATCTCTGGCGATGTATTCGTCGTAGTTGATGTGTTTAAATATTGAGCTTGCTTTCATGCCACTGACTGTCGCGTCTGTTCCGGAGTCGATGATTATGCCGCATAGAATTCGAATAATGTACGTCGCCCATTCCAGTTTTTGTAACGAGCCCATGTGTGTTATTGCCACAGCCAATGTGGTAGTGATCATGGCCGAATATTGTTGAGCCTAGTATCTTTCTTCCAGGCCTCCCTGCGCGCTCGAGATTGCGCCGTATATGGTGGGATCAAGCAGCATGAACATGACGGCCTTAAACGAATAGAATTCGGGCAAAGACTGAGTTAGCTTGGACAAACACCGATTGGCACAAATCATGGTATCAAATTGCACCACATGCAGCTGTGTTTTCAATCTGTAAATTCTGAAAACATTTGCTGATGCCTGGATCGTAAATGATCCAACTTTTGTCAATAAAATTCTTTACATTTCCGGTCGACAGGCAATTCTATTTCAAGGACAACTAGATGCAGAATAGGTGCTTCTAATGAAAATTCTTGCGCTTGAACACAGGCTTCAAATAATTCAAACCAGAAATGTGGCCTTTTCACATCCAGGGATACAATCTTAGGCCTAATTCTTATGAAGGTCGGATAAACTCGTCGATACGGCGAAAAACACCGGTATATGTCTCTCTGATGCCTCTTTAGCGCGGTCGCCATTTTTGACTTCACCTATATTGGTTGAGTCGTTAAAGCGGATTCCCGCAGAATTTTTTATTAATATGACAACCATCCGTGTATTGGCCCTATTTACGCAGTCTAATACTACATGGGCAAATAACACTGTTAATAAATGTTTTAGTCGGTCAGAAGCCATTTTATCTAACTTAACACAAATGATTTATTTTCAAACAATTATTTTTCGGATTCTGCGCGTAGTTAGCGCATTCATTTATTTAAACAAAACAAACGTCCCCTTATATTGTATCCACTTCCGTGGCTCGAAAACTGATTACATCATTTGATGTCTACTTCACATAAATAAGTGCATTTCTGCGAGGTTTTTCTTTTGAATTCATGCCAGCCATAGTTAGGACACTTCGTTCGTTCTCAGGTACAAAGATGGCAAATGCTACACCATATATATGTATTGCGATTTGATCCTCGGTAGTCAGATTGCCGTCGTACTATGATTCTACATGCAGCTCTAACCTCTAGAAATCCCACATACATTGCACTTTAATTTACCGGCAGCACAATTCCTTTACATTCACAAAAAATATCTTTAAGCAGTTGCTACGACTATAGACAATATATGCAATTAAGAAATCATTGATTGTGCGGGAGGCGATAAGCACTCTTAAATTAAGTTTGCGAGATTGAATTATACAACAAGCCCATTGCCTTTAACTGGCCGTCTAAGAATGTAACAAAACTACCGTCATCTACTCGTACTGACGCGATTTGAACTTTCGTGATCGTCATCAGAATTCGGCGCTATAAATTACAAGAGAGGATCAAACCATAATAATTATATATGGAAAGTGAAATTGGATATGCCGCTCTCAACTTAGGAGTCTCGATTGTATTGTACTTGACAGGAAATTTATCTGCATAATTTCTATGCAGCTTAAGTCATTGCAGATTTCGCTTCGTATATATATGTAGTACAAGCAAACAATCACCGATTGCGCGTTTGCTAGTAGAAGTTCATTAAATCGCGTTTACGAGCCTGTAGAACACACAAATCCCATTGAATTTAACCAGTCGTCAAACAAATTAGCAAAACTAAAGTCAGACAGGCGTACTGAGGAAATTTGGACTTCCATGTTCATAATCAGGGCACGACATCCTACTGTCTAGTGAGCACCAAACCGAAATGCATATATTTAGAAAGCAAATATAAACATGGAGTTCTTCCCTCAAGTAGTTTCGTCCAAACTTTACTCGACCAAAAATATACTCTGCGCATTACCAATGTCGTCAATAATAGAAACGTCTTAAAACTTTCGCCACATATTAAAAGAAAATACAATTAAGCAGTCATTGAATTCACGGTTGTAGTCTACAGCACTTCATATCTAGTTGTATAAACCTCCAGTATTTAAGAAAACTTTGTATAAATTCTTCGACAATACGACTATAGAGCTTACTCTCTACATATATTATATACACAATTTCTGTATGAATATTTTATCAATATCCGATACCAACACAGTGGTACCGAAAAGGTTCATTGTAATAAAATTATGGTTGCCACATTGGTAAATGTAAACAGAACGATGGATTTCAATGTATGTTAAAGTTCACCAAAATTGAGAATTACAAATATACTTAAACTCCTGCTGTTCCACAGACTCAGACTGTCTGGACTTGATCCGTATCAATTATTAAATTTCGCGGTACTCATAACATCTTTCAATTAAATATATAATAGATGGATAGCGGTTGTGGCGAAGAAATAATACAAACAATTGTGCATTAGGTGTTGCGAAACAAAAAACTTATTTCGACTAGAACGATAAAATAAATAGAGAATAAACTTTAGGTGTTTTCTGGTTAACTCTGGTTTCGTGGTAACAAACGGCCAATGAGTTGTTAGTATCCGGTACTCATCGATTTCAAAAAAGGTATCAGTTACTAACACAATAGCCATAGTGTTAGTATGCTTTACAGACTCGGTATATATATATTATATAGTGTGAGTTAGCATTGAAGTCGCATTGTCGTTGACTTTAGATTATGTTAGCTTCACTATTACAGGTTTACACATTCCTCTAGGAGATTGTACCGTCCTATTATTCCACATTCTTCTTCCAAATATATAGTGGTTAAAGGGCGTAATACCGGCTCCTACTGATGAGTCGCCAGTAAGCACGAAACGAATGTGCATGAGATTATACTTTCCGTTCATGCTGCCTTTGGTTTATCCTTCTGGTCACAACTGAACTAATTTGTTACTAGGTTCGCAAAACCTAATACATACTTGCATATATATTAGTTCTTCGCAAAAAACAGTATTTAACTGTAATATATTGAATTGAATGATGTCATGCTTACCGCGAAATGTGATAACTGATATCGATGAAGGCCAGAGTGTATGGTTTAACTGGAGTTACAGGTGTTCGGAAATTGTTGTAATTCTCAATTTGGGTGGACTTTAGCATAAATTTATATCCAACAGGTTGGTATCATGTACCGACTCGGAAACCATAGTGTTAGTATCCGGTACTCATCGATTTCAAAAAAGGTATCAGTTACTAACACAATAGCCATAGTGTTAGTATCCTTTACAGACTCGTTATATATATTATATAGTGTGAGTTAGCATTGAAGTCGCATTGTCGTTGACTTTAGATTATGTTAGCTTCACTATTACAGGTTTACACATTCGTCTAGGAGATTGTACCGTCCAATTATTCCACATTCTTCTACCAAATATATAGTGGTTAAAGGGCGTAATACCGGCTCCTACTGATGAGTCGCCAGTAAGCACGAAACGTATGTGCATGAGATTATACTTTCAGTTCATGCTGCCTTTGGTTTATCCTTCTGGTCATAACTGATCTAATTTGTTACTAGGTTCGCAAAACCTAATACATACTTGCATATATATTAGTTCTTCGCAAAAAACAGTATTTAACTTGCTTCTTTTGTTTCGTGAGATGAAACTGATGAAGGCCTACGTTAAGATGTGCCGAAATATTTTGATAAAAGAAAATTTCTGGAACAATAAAAGCTGCGTTAGTCAAAACGCAGATCAGGTAATACTAAATTACCTGTTCCAGACTGCCCCGATATGTACTGTTCAAAACACTAAAATTATAGCAGGTGTATATTGTGAAAATCAAGTATATGTAAACCAAAATTTACAGAAAATGAATGCAGCTTGTTAAAGAAAGTCACGCCAGGTGAGGTACTGATTACCGATCTCTAAAATTACGCACAATTCAAAAGTATATATACTGCTAAGTATTTAAACAAAGAATGTTCAGGAAAAAAATACTTTTATAAATAATATTCATTTCAATCAGCCCCGGTGGTTTAAATTTATCAATAAATATCACTTTAATTTTGGTGATGGAAATATCTTCCTCTACATATTTCACCTTCTCAAAATAGACGGATAATAATAGACGTATTAGTTTTCCTTCGGCTGCCCTTGTACTCTTTCTGAATGAGTTGTGCATACTGGCGCCTCTGTCGTCAACATTGTTCCCTGTTCAGTTGTCATTGGCACTGCTAGTTCGTCTGACGTTGACGGAACGTTACGATTTTTTAACTCGGTAAACATAATGTCGATGTGTTCAACAAAGAGTCCTTTGAAAGTTTCTGCTTTGAATTTTGTGCCTGCATGATAGGATTGCTCACATCAGATTCGTCCTTGGAATGATGGTCATTCAACTAATCTGGTAATTCAGTCTTATTGTCAATCCAGATAAATTGGAGAATGCAACGATCCAAGATAAAATAATCATCAATGCCATTTACTTCTATGACGTCATTTTGACTGTCACCCACTTGATTTTATATGGTCCATTGAAAAATGTTTTCAGGCAGTTTTCTTCAGTTACATAAACATGCGAAGCCGAACTTTGATCTTAGGACACTTAGCATTTGATTTTTAATTTTCAGCTGAACGACACATCTTATCCCCAAGTTTTCCTACAGACCAATCTACATAGCTAGGAGCCCAATCAAGATTACTTTAAGTTTCTATTATAATATCTCCAGGCATTCTTATTGGTTCTCCCTATAGCAACTCTGCTATTGAAGTTCATAATGGTGCCACAAATCTGTTTCCCATTGCAAGTAATACCATCGGAAGATCGCGTAACCAGCTTGTTCCACTAGTACACCTTAATGCAGCTTTCACTTCAGGATGCAGCCTTTCCATCATCCAATTCCCCCGTGGATTCTATGCCCCAGTAGGCAATGCATTTCTTTCCATGATATTGAGAGATCTTATGAAAAGTTCAGACATAAATTGTCTACCGCCATCACTATTGACTATTTCCAAAACACCATAATGCGATTTCCAATTATGTATGAACGCAAACATAACTTTTTGCGCTGCCATATCCTTCAAAATAGCTACTTCGAATTGGCAACTAAAACGATCTACCTTTGTTGGTCAAAATGTTTGACCGATGACTTCAGGCATCTCGACAATGTCTATGTGTACGTGTCTGAACCATACAGTTCGTATCCCAATATTCTGTAACTCGGTTCTGGTATGTCTCCACACCTTACACGTTTGACATTTGACACAGTCTCGCACCCATACCCGTATGTCCTTAGACATGTGCGGTAATACGTATCTATCGTTAAGTTATCGAACAGTGGTCTTTATGGATGAATATCTGATATCGTGTAATTTTTGGGTAATTTTGGCACGTAACTCCAACGGCACATAAAGTGGTGGTTGATCTCTGAACGTTTCGCATAACAACCACCTGCTACTCAGGAGCTTGCAAACGTATCCTGCTCTCTGGGATAAAACTAACGTAAAGGGATCTAATCCTTGCGCTTCTTCAATTTATTGACTAAATTGTTTGGATAATCATCTAGATTCTTCAATGGGCCTTGACGTATCAGCTCGACATCTACTTTATTTGGTCTGCTAATTGCTTCTGCTACCATGTTCCTTTTACCAGCAACATGAAAGACAATGAAATCGAACTCTTTTAATCAGTTAATTTGTTAATTAACTGTGCGAGAGTAATTAAACCTCGCAATTTTACCAAGAATGCTTATCAATGACTTATGATCTGTAAATTGTATGAACTGATGACCATCTTAAAAATGCTCAAAATGTAGCACTAGAGCATACTCAGCAAGAAGCACTTTACCAAAAGTATCATACCGTTTTTCCCGATCACAAAGCTTTCGGCTATTGAGCCCAAAAGATCGTACTAGGTTTTGTCTCTTTTCTGAAGCACTGCCTCTTTTGCAACATGTGAGGCATCTGTGATTAGCTCGAATGGCTATATGCAGTTCTCTCCATGGCACTTGGCACTTCGTCCATATTCACAATATGCCTTAAACCATCCGCGCGGCCCATCGAAGTGTTGACGCGAGTGACAACCTCGACGTCGAGTATATCTAAATAGCTCTCGCCATGTTATCCATTTTTCGACGTATGCCTGCAATTTTTCTACATAAATATCGCACATATTTTAGTAGCCTCAGGATGGTTTCGGTATCTGCCCTGCCTGACTTCACCATAACAGAATCTTCTGTTACAGTATGTACCTGTAGTTCCTGCTGTATATACACCCCGTCTAGCCCTCTGATATTACTTGGCCTATCAACATTCATTGTTTCAAATACTTCTAGTATGGCTCTCAGCCTGGATGGTAGCTCAGGTGTAAAAATATAACTGGCCGCAACCCTCGATATATTCACTGATAGCAGGTGTATATTGTGAAGATCAAGAATTTGTAAAACAAAATGTAGACAATAGCTAATTAAGCTTACTAAAGCAAGTTACGTCTGGTCAGGTATTGATTATAGAATTCTGAAATTACGCAAAAGTCAAAAGAATTTAAACAATAAAAATTCTAGAAAATAAACGAATAATATTTATAAATAATATTCATTTAAATGAGCCATGGTGATTTAAATTTATTAATAAAAATCACTTTAATTTCGTCAAAGGAAATATCTTCCGCTACCCCGAATATCTAAATTGTACCAAATTGATGCTTTTTTGTCAATACGCGACAACATTATAATGGTTCACAGTCGGTTCATTGTTGCAGCACAATGGAATTCATTTTATCCTAAATTTCAGCATAATAAAGAATGACACCTATATCTGAACAGTTGGTACTCCAACAATACCATATCAAATTTCGCGGTAATCACGACATCATTCAATTAAATATATAACAGTTAAATTTTTTAGTGTCTAAAAAATAATATATGGGCAATTGTTTATTAGTAAAAGATAATTTCCAATATCAAAAAAAGGATATTTAAAAGACAACGTGGATGGAAAGTGTAATCTCATGCACATTCTGTTCATGTTTATTGGCGACTCATCAGAAGAAGCCAGTATTACGCTCATTACGCACCATATATTTGTTTGAGGAATGTGGAAAAAGATAATGTTAGAATCTCTTTTAAAAATATGTAAATCATCAGGAGTGAAGCTAACTTCGTATAATGTCTTCGATAATGATAATTGAAATATACGTGATTATATATATATATATATATATATATTCTGCAAATGGTACCAAATATCTGGCTTTAGTTTCGGCACTTGGTACCGACATTATATTCTAGGAGGTTTTGTAGCTAATGTAAGAGGTTTTGCGGGGTAGCTATATATTTTGTGAAGCTATACCATACCTACATATGCCTGGTAGCTGCTGTTGAGATCCGTGCTTATGATTAGTCCCCGACCTTTTTACAATGGGTGATGTGAGAAGGCTAAGTCGAATCATCATACGTATTTTGTACACAATGTTGCAAACAAAGACAAAATTCACAGTTAGTCCAAATTGACCGTGCTCTAGACGGCAGCAAAACGAAATATTGTCATCACAACTAATTATCAATTCACAGTTAAACAAAACGGACTGTGCTCTAGAAGGCAACAAAACGAAATATTGTCAACACAAGTAATTATCAATTCACAATTAAACAAACGCCTGAATCGTGATGAATACATGTGAATTATTGAAAATATATGATGATATAAATAAAGTCACTGGTAAATATTGTCACTGATAATTGATGGATAAAAATCGTGTAAGAACAGTCTTGAAAAACATCACAAATAAATATACCACTGTTTGCTAGGTTTTTAAATTATTTAATTATAATAATACATTGAACTATAGAATTTGCGAATGTGATTGAGGAAAGTCTGATGTCCTGATGCGTGAAATCATATCTGAATGCAAAGAAAATCTGTCGATCCACATATGCACTATAATCCACCGCATGCTCCCTGCGTATTGCGCGCGGGTGTGCATATTTGTTAAAAAACCCTATTAAATACAATTAAAATTGCAGTTCAAGAAATTTCAATTAAAACTGCGTGAAACTAACAGAGATTGTTTCTAAAATCACAGTTAAGAGAAATATGGTGTAAAAACAGAGTTAGATTATTTGACCTTAAAGAGCACTATATTTGTCAAAATTGAACATCGTTGGGTTGTAACGCGGAGTCGCGTGATACAATATTACTGAAAATGGACATGGTAATAAAAAATGGTTGTCGGCTTATTACATGGTACCGTCACGACTGATTACAAGTTCAACAAAATTAAGATATTAGATACTGTTTGCGGTGGAGAACAGATAAAAATGAAATATTTTATTTCGTATTCCGCACCTAGTCACAAAATATTTCATATATGACCAGACGCATAAAACAAAGACAGTATGAACGGATTATTTTGATCGCGTTTACATTCCATTCGTGTTTACTTGCGACTTATCAGTAGGAGCCGTTATTACGCCCTTTTCTTACTATGTATTTGATTGAAGAATGTGGGAGAAATGGAATACACCAATTACTTTACATTTGGGTAAAAGTGCAGTAATTATGTTATTTTCAAATAAAACTTTCGATAATACAACTTGAATGACAATTCAATTTTTATAAAACATATTTAACGTTATAAACACCAGAGTCAGTATGCACATACATCTGTCAGTATAAACTAGGTATTGTATTTTGTTAAAGGCAATTCATCCAGAAGACCAGATTCGTCCTTATTGTGAATTCATCACGTACTTTCAATAATTGCCTCGGACAGAGCTCGTAACCGGGCACGTCTGCTTCACGATCTGGTGCTCTAACTACTGGGATACACGGACAGACATGACACACAATGTTCAGTTTTATTCTTACTAATGTAAATGGGTTTGTTATTTTTGCTTTTAGGTGAAGCTTATGTTAAATAAATTTATACAAAATGTAGAGTACGTGATGAGTTACAAATAAGGACGTAAATGGTCTACTGAATGAATTTCCTTATCTACACTATACATGATAGGTCAGGTTTTTATATCAAGATCGCAACCTTGATTATAATAATTGTTATCACCACCCACACAACCAGTTTTCTTTTATATATCTACCGCGTCTATAAATTATACCAGCTCTATGGCAAATGCCTGAATACAAGATAAGAACATTAGGTTTCTGAAAATGTACATGGTATTAACACTATTGTTGTTGAGTCAGTACATCGCACCAAGATGATTGATTTCAATGTATTCTAAAGTTCACGAAGATTGAGAAATACAACTATGTCGGAACTCCCATTATTCCAACAAATTAAAAAATCCTGTCTTTGATCTTTATTTATTTTCATATTTTGCGGTAATCATGACATCATTCAATTCAAAATATAAATGTTAGATACTGTTTTTGGCGAAGAACTAATATATAATCAATTTTGAATTAAGTGTTGCGCAACTAACAACAAAATATTTCAAGTACAAACTGGATGATAAACCATAGACAGCATAAAGTTAAAAGGTAATCTTGTGCATGCTCATTTCGTGCTTAATATCGTCATTCCAGTTAGAGCCGATTTAACGTCCTTCAACTAAAATATCATTGGTTGAGAAATGTGGGAAATTAGTAATGTAAAACATCAAATTTGATAATGTAAACATACAGTAATTAAGTTAACATGAAACAATAAATTCGAAAAAGCGACTTTGAAGCTTACTCACTATGTACAAAATGTATACCTTTTTTGTATATGTTAACAATGAAAATGCCGGCAGCGTCAGAACACGATACCAACATTATTGTATCAGAAAAGAACGTGATATTAGCACTGCATTTGCCAATTAGTTATATGGACTCAACAAAATAGATTTTAATGTGCGCTAGAGATCGTTAAAATTGAGAGTTAAAACTATTTCTGAACACATTTTACTGCATGAACTCCATACACGGAGTCCTTGCTTGATTTGTTTTATCACATTTCGCGGTAACCATGGAATTATTCAATTTAACATATAACAGTTAGAGACTGTGTGGTGGAGGAAATATTTATATGCAATGGATCTTTACTTGTTCCACATCTAGCACTAAATTAGTTCACATATACCGAGAAGAATAGTACAAAATTAGCACGAACAGAAATTATAAACTCGTGCACTTTTTATTCTGGTTTAATAGCGACTCATCGGTCTATGCTGGTTTCATACCCTTTACCCATTATATATTTCGTTGAAGATGTGGAAAAAATAGGACATTACTATCTCTTAAATGATTGTGTCAAAATACGGTAGTGAGGCTAACTTTATACAAAGTCATCCATAATGCGAATGAAAACAGACGTCACTATATATCCCATAAATATATATATATATATATTTTTATATATATAAAGATTTAAAGGATCCCAATACTAAGGCTATTGTGTCAGTATCCGATGCGAACTTTATGTAAGCGAAAAGGTAAATGGTACTAACACTGTGGTTACCTAATGGCTAAAAAAGCACCAACACGATGGATACCAATTTATGCTGAAATTCAAAATGACTGAAAATTACCAACTTTTCTTAATAAATTTTGTTCCAGAAAATCCAAACACTCAGGCCTTGATCGATATGAGTTATAATATTCAGCGGTAAAAATGATATTAATCAATAAAATATATAAAATTGGGACACAGTTTTTAGCACAATGTTACACTCGAATTATACCTTGATTTTTCCTATTTTTGATGATGAATCTATTATTCTTTACAGCCGAAACTTCTGTTAGTGATATATTGTACATTACAACTAGTGAGATTGATTTATCTACATGAGACTAATTGCACATTTTTATGTGATGTGATAACTTTTTTTATATTGTACATTTTCCAATTTTATTATTTTATGGAACATGTGTGGTTTGAATCCAAAAAAGATATTCTATTCTATTCTATTCAATTAGGTGTTGCGCGACTAGTAATATAACCAGTAGGATATATAAAAGACATCATGAACGGAAAATATAATCTCATGAACATTGGTTTCGTGTTAACTGGCGATCCAACAGTGGGAGCAGGTATTACGCCCATTACCCAATATATATTTGAGTGAGGAGTGTGGAAACTTGTGGCGGAACATTCCATTATACGAATGTGTATAACTGCAGTAGTGAAGCTAACTTCATATAATGTCTTCCACAATGCGACTTCAAAGCTTTATATGTGCATTCAACATATTTATCGAGTCTGACTAGGTTCCAAGCACTATTGTTATTGTGTCGGTACACAATGCCTTAATTATACTTCCGAAAAGGACCAGGGTACTGACACTATGGTTGCTGAATCATTCTTTAGTCCTAAAACGATGGATTAAAATGTATACTTAAGTTCAAAAATTGAGAATGAACTATTTCTGAACACCTGTCACTCCGGTAATATCTATTAACTCTGCTTGCTATCAGTCTTTAAATTTCGCGGTACTCATGACATCACTCATTTAAATTTAAATAATTTTACATGCTGCTAGTGACAGTGACACAATATATGTAAATGTGAATTATTTTGTGCGCACCTATTAACAATTTTTTTCAAATAAGATCGGAAGGCTAAACGAAAGACAGCATGGACGAAACACATAATCTAATGCAAATTCGTTTTGTGTTGATATTATTATTTTTATTATTATTATTATTATTATTATTATTATTTATTTATTTATTTTTTATTATTATTATTTTTATTATTAATATTATTATTATTATTATTATTATCATAATAATAATAATAATAATAATAATAATAATAATAATAATAATAATAATAATAATAATAATAATAATAATAATAATAATAATAATAATAATAATAATAATAATAATAATGATAATTAATAATAATTAATTAAGGGGGATGCAGTTTCCCGAATGGCACAAAAGAAAGTTGAAGCAGCATTGACACGCACATTTAATGCAGCCAAACTACGAGTGTTATTTAGGGTAACACACTTGCCTTTACCAGCAATCAAAGAGAAACAGCCGTTAATGTCGATATCAAATATTATTTATCAATATACATGCGCAAGTTGTCGATCAACTTACGTAGGCCGATCGACCAGACGGTTAATTACTCGAATGAGGGAACATTGCAACTTGAACGCCTGTTTTAAATCAAATGGTGAATACACGTCTGCTATTGCGCAACACATCATCGAAACATCGCACGTATGTTCTCCAGACGTAGCATTCAAAGTAATTACTAAATGCAAAAACAAAAGAGAGCTAGCCACATACGAAGCCTTATGGATAAACAAATTGCAGCCGGATTTATGTAAGCAGAAGAAGCACGTACAAGCTTTGAGCTTGAACTAGAGGTGACGCACGCAATTTGATTGGTTTCTATTTTCCACACTCTCTCTATGTTCAAATATTTCTATCGTGTTTTGCTTTCCAATTTATATATAAAGATATGTTCATGAGTAGATATTTGAGAAGACCATGAGAAAGAAAATTTTCTTATATCTGATAAAATTTCTTTTTGTTTTGCACACAAGAAGGGAAAGTTGAATAATGATAATAATAATAATAATAATAATAATAATAATAATAATAATAATAATAATAATAATAATAATAATAATAATAAGCTTAAATAGAATATCAATAAATTGGTCTCAAGCCAACTTAATAAGTTTAAATAGAATATCAGTAACTTGGATTTTGCAAGCCAAATAATTAACGTAAGGTAAATAATTTCCAAAGGTCAATTCTTCCGTGTAATTAATTACTAAGACAATTGGATTTTTACAGTTTACGTATTAGACATTGCTTTGTCTATTTACTTTAAAAAACAAATCCTTAAACTCAGGTCAGAAAAATTGAAAACGACTCAAATTTGTACGCACTTGTAGAACTCTTTATTTCTGTCTGAGTCAATCTCTCTCTTTGGGTAAAAATTTATGCATCGTTAAGTAATTTATTTAAGGAATTTTCAGAGGAGCAGATGCTTTTGAATGTACGTCTATAGGATTTTTAGGACATCTAATCTTCATTTTTATGAAAAACATAACACTGATAAATTAAAAAAGATACAGCTCAACCGGCTAGATCGGTGTAAGAGCTGGGCCAAATTTGGAGTCTGTAGTATTAAAGCACTAGAATTGATAATTTTAGTCTCAGAATAATTATAATAATACGTTTAATTTGAACATCAGTAAGTTAAATTTCTCAAGCCAAACGAGCAACATAAACTGAATAATTTTCAAAATGTTAATTCTTCTTTGTAATTAATTAATTACTAGGAAAGTTTTATTTTTTCAGTTTACATATTAGACATTGCTTTCACTATTTTCTGTAACAATGATATCTTTAAACTCAGGCCAGAAAAATTGTAAACGAATCAAATTTGTAGGTTCTGCATATACTATTTTACTTCTGCCAGAGTACATTTCTGTTTCTTGAGTGTTAGTTTCGGCATTGTTACGTATTTTGTTTTTGAAATGTTGAGGTTAGCACAGGCTTTTCAATGTAAGTCTATGGGATTTTTATGACTTCAAATCTTTACTTTTATGAAAACTATAAATCTGATCAGTACGGAACGATATAGCACACCCGGCGAGGTCAGTTTGACCAACTGGGCAAGGTTTTGAGTCTGTAGTGTTAAAGTTCTAGGAGGAGTTAGAGTTGATTATTTTATTCTCAGAAAAATAATACTAATAATAATTTATTTAAATAGAATATCAGTATGTTGGCTTTCTCAAGGAAAAAGTATTTAAGTAATTGAATAATTGTCAAATGTCAATTGTTCTTTGTATTTAATTAATTACTAGGAAATTTGGATTTTTACAGTTTACATATTAGACTTTGCTAAGTCTATTTTCTGCAAAAAAACAAATCTTTAAACTCAGGACAGAAAAACTGTAACCGAATCAAATTTGAAATCTCTGCATAGAACAAGTTATTTCTGTCTCAGTACATCTCTGTCTCCTAGGTGTTAGTTTATGCATGGTTATGTAATTTGTTTACGTGTTGTTTAAGTAAGCAGCAACTTTTCAATGTAAATCTATAGGATTCCTTTGAAAGTTAATCCTCATTTTTATGAAAACCATAAGTCTGATCAGATAGAAAAGAGATAGCACACCCGGCTTTATCAGTCTATACCACTGGACTAAGTTTGGAGACTGTATTATTTAAGCTGTATGCGATGTTCCAGTCTATAATTTTACTCTCAGAATAATAATAATAATATGTTTAAACGGGATATCAATAAGTTGGGCTCAAGCCTACTTAACAAATTTAAACAAAATATCAGTAAGTTGGATTTCTCAAACCAATTACATAAAGTAAACTGTATGATTGCCAAAGATCAATTCATCTTTCTAATTAATTAATTAGTAGGTAGCGAGGTTTTTACAGTTAACATATTAGACATTGCTTGGACTATCTTCTGTAACAATCATATCTTTAAACTCAGGTCAGAAATATTGTAAACGAATCAAATTTGTAGATTCTGCCTATAACACTTTATTTCTGCCAGAGTACATCTCTGTCTCTTCGGTGTTAGTTTTTGCATCGTTATGTAATTTTTTTACGGAATGTGGAGGTGAGCACAGGCTTTTCAATGTAATCTGCATTTTTATGAAAGCCATTTGTGTGATCATTTAGAAAACATACAGCACACCCGGAGATATCAGTGTGAAGGCATGGATCAAGTCTGGAGTCGGTAGCTTTAAATGTCTAGGAGAATTTAGAGTTGATAATTTTAGTCCAAGAATAGTAATAATAGTAAAAGTAATAAGATTAAAAAGAATATCAATAAGTTGGGCTCAAGCTAACTTAATAAGTTTAAATAGAATATCATTTAGTTGGCAATTAATAACGTAAACTGATTAATTGCCAAGTGTCAATTGTTCTTTTCATTTAATTAATTACTAAGACAAATGTATTTTCATAATATACATATTATACATTTCTTAGTATATCTTCTGCAACAATCAAATCTTTAAACTCAGGTAAGAAAAAATGTAATCGACTCAAATTTGTACGCTCTGTATATAGAAATTTATTTCTGTACGGGTACGTCTCTGTCCCTGTGGCATTAGTATACGCATCGTTCCGTAATTTGTTTACGGAATGTTCAGGTGATCAGAAGCTTTTCAATTTAAGTCCATGGGTTTTTCTAATGATATTTCATCTTCATTTTTATGAAAAGCCTAAGTATGATCATTTAAGACAGATGTTGCACACACGGCGAGATCACTCTGTAACGCTGGGCCGTATTTCGTATCTTAAGAGCTAAAGCTCCAGGAGGAGTTAGAGTTGATAATTTTAGTCTCAGAAGAATAATAATAATAATAATAATAATAATAATAATAATAATAATAATAATAATAATAATAATAATAATAATAATAATAAAAGCAATAATAATAACAATAATGTGTTTAAATAGAATATCAATACGTTGCGCTGAAGCCAACTAATAAGATTAAATAGAACATCAGTAAGTTGGCTTTCACAAGCGCAATTAATAACGTAAACAAAATAATTTCCAAAGGTCAATTCATCTTTGTAATTAATTAATTACTTGTGTTAAATGACATCGATCAAGGCCAGATTGTATGGATTTACCGGAGTAACAGATGTTCAGAAATTGTTTTAATTCTCAATTTCGGTGAACTATAGCATAAATTGATATACATCATGTTGGCACCATGTACCGCCTCGGAAACCATTGTGATAATACCATGTACCTTTTCGGTACAATAATGTTGGTATCAGTTACTAACAAAATAGCCACAGAGTTAGTATCCTTTACAGACTCGGTATATATATAATGAAGTGTGAGTTAGCGCTGAAGTCGCATTGTGGAAGACTTTATATGATGTTAGCTTCACTATTGCCGGTGTACACATTCGTCCAGGATATTGTACCATCCTGTTATCCCATATTCTTCACCCAAATATATAGTGGTTAAAATGCGCACTGCCGACTCCCACTGACGAATCGCCAGTATGCACGAATCGAATGTGCATGAGATTTTACTTTCCGTTCATGCTGTCTTTGTTTTATCCTTCTGGTCACAACTGAACTAATTTGTTATTAGGTTTGCAACACCTAATACATTCCTGCATATGTATTAGCTCTCCGCAACAAACAGTATTTAAGTGTTATAGATTGGACTTTAATATCATGCTTACCGCGAAATGTGATAACTGATATAGATCAAGGCCTGGGTGTATGGATTTACAGGAGTAATAGGTGTTCAGAAATGGTTGTAATTCTCAATTTCGGTGTACTATAGAATACATTGATATCCATCATGTTAGGACCATGTACCTTCTTGGAAACCATAGTGTTACTACCATAAAACTTTTTCGGAACTATAATGTTTGTATCGGTTGCTAACACAATAGTCATTTTGTTAGTATCCTTTACAGATTCGGTATATATATATTGTAAAGATTGAGTTAGCGTTTAATTTGCATTGTCGACGCTATACGATGTTATCTACTTTACTGCAGGTTTACACATTCGTCTAGGAAATTTTATCGTCCTATTATCGCACATTCCTCACAAAATTATATATTGGTTAAAGGGATTAGTACCGCTCCTACTGATAATTCGCCAGTAAGCACGAAACGAATTTGCATGTGATTATACATTCCTTTCGTGCCGTCTTTGGTTTATCCTTCTGGTCACAACTGAACTAATTTTAAACATGTTCGCAACACCAAAAACATACTTGCATATGTATTAGTTCGCCGCAGCAAACAATATTTAACTGTTATAAATTGAATTTAATGATATCATGCTTGCTGCGAAATGTGACAACTGATATGGATCAAGGCCAGTGTTTATGGATTTATTGGAATAACAGATGCTCAGAAATTGTTGTAATTTTCAATTTCGGTGAACTATAGCATAAATTGATATCCATCATATTGGTAGCATGTACCGGCTCGGAAACCATAATGTTAGTACCATGTACCTTTTCGGTACAATAATCTTGGTATGGGTTACTTATGATACATCCACAGTGTTATCATCCTTTACAGACTTGGCATATATATTATATAGTGGGATAAAGCGTTGAAGTCGCAATTGGGAAGACTTTATATGATGTTACCTTCACTGTTGCAGGTGTACACACTTGTCTAGGATATTGTATCATCCTATTATCACACATTCTTCATCCAAATATATAGTGATTAAAGGGCATAATGCCGGCTCTTACTGACGAGTCGCTAGTAAGCACGAAAGGAATGTGCATCAGATTATACTTTCCGTTCATGAGTCCTTTAGTTTATCCTTCTAGTCACAACTGAACTAATGTGTAACTAGGTTCGCAACACCTAAAACATACATGCATATATATTAGTTCTCCAAAACAAGTAGTATTTAACTATTATAGATTGAATTTAATGATGTCATGCTTACCGCGATATGTGATAAGTGATATCGATCAAAGCTAGAGTGTATGGATTTACTGGAGTAACAGGTATTCAGAAATAACTGTTATTCTCAATTTCGGTGTACTATAGCATACATTGATATCCATCATGTTAGTACGATGTACCGACTTAGTAACCAAAGTGTTAGTACCATGTACCTTTTCGGTCCTATAATATTGGTATCGGTTGCTAACGCAATAGTCATTTTGTAAGTATCCTTTTCAGACTCGGTAAATATAATATATAGAGTGAGCTAGTGTTGAAGTTACATTCTCGAGATTATACAATGTTAGGTAATCTAATGCAGCTGTACACATTCGTCTAGGAGATTGTATCGTCCTATTATCCTACATTCCTCACCCAAATATATAGTGGAAAAGGCGTAATACCGGCTCCTACTGATGAGTCGCCAGTAAGCACGCAAGGGTTGTGCATGGGATTATACTTTCCGTTCGTGCTGTCTTTGGTTTATCCTTCTGGTCACAACTGAACTAATTTGTTACTAGGTTCGCGACACCTAATTACATATTTGTATATCTCTGCCTCTTGGGTTTAGTTTAGACATCGGTAAGTCATTTGTTACAGAATTTTCATGTGAGCGGAGGCTGTTCAATATAAGTCTATTGGATTTTTATGATATATAATCTTCATTTTTATGAAAACCATAAGTCCGCCGAGATCGGAGCTGAGCCGAGTTTGGTGTCTATAGATTTTAAGTTCTAGGAGAAGTTAGAGTTGAAAATTGTAGTCTCAGAATAATAGTAATAACTACATACGCGCCGAAATTTGTTTGGAAGAAAAATATGAATAATAATAATAAGTATGGTGCATAGTAAAACTGTGTTTTGCCCTCGGCAAGCACCACTAATAATATGTTTAAATAGAATATCAGTGTGCTGGCTTTCTCAATCTAAATTAATTACATAAGCTGAATAATTTCCAAAGGTCAATTCTTCTTTGTAATTAATTAATTACTAGGAAAATTGATTTTGTTATATTAGACATAGCTTAGTCTATTCTCTGTAATAAATAAATATTTAAAATCAGGTCAGAAAAATTGTAATCGAATCAAATTTTTGGGCTCTTCATAGAACACTTTATTTTTGTCTGAGTACACCTCTGTCCCTGTAGTGTGTTAGTTTATGCATCGTTACGTAATTTTTTATGGAATTGTCAGGTGCGCAGAAGATATTCAATGTCGGTCTATTGGATTTTTATGATATTTAATCTTCATTTTTATGAAAACCATACTTCCGGTCAGTTAGAAAAGTTAGAGTACACCCGGCGAGATGAGTTTGAAGAGCTGGGCTGAGATTGTAGTCTCTAAATGTAAAACTATAAGGGAATTTAGAGATGATATATTTAGTCTCAGAATAATTAAAATAATAATAATAATAATAATAATAATAATAATAATAATAATAATAATAATAATAATAATAATATTAATATTAATAATATTATTAATAATAATAATAATAATGGTAATTTTAAATAGAATATCAGTAAGTTGGCTTTCTGAAGCCAAATAAATTATATAAACAAAATAATTTCTAAAGTTCTATTCTCCTATGTTATAAAATAATTACTAGGAAAATTTGATGTTTACTGTTTACAAATTAGACATTGCTGAGTCTATTTTCTTTAATAAAAATATCTGTAAACTCCGGTCAGAAAGGTTGTAAACAAATCCGATTTGTACGCTCCGATTAGAACAGTTTCTTTCTGTCTCAGTAGATCTGTCTCCTTGGTGTTTGTTAACGTTAAGTAATTTGTTTACGGTTCATGTGTACATATAGTCAGATATGTACTACACACATGCATTATAATGTTCTTATTATAATATATATGCATATATATTTATATAGTGCAGTCCTATTTAAATTTTAGCTATGAATTTACGCTTATCAGGGTTATGATGTGATGTATTTTTCTAATTATAGAGCATATATGTCAGAATTCAAGTGAGTTGCCTTCTGCAGTAGCAATGGAACAGACGCAAGAAACAGATTTCACAGAAAGGCCACCCTTTTCATATGCTTCATTGATTTGTCTAGCCATGGCAGCTACACACAAATCGGCAATGACGCTGTCGGAAATATATAATTGGATATCATTAAACTTTGCGTACTACAAGCAAAGTGATAACACTTGGAAAGTGAGTTATACTATTATAAGTTTTAGAATATTACTTACAAGAAAATTATTTCGTTCAATATTACTCATGTAGAGACAATTTCTTTTCGTACTGGCATTACTATAGGGCTTCATGTACACGCAAAACTGTATAATTAAACGAAAATTGGTTACTGGGCGGTTTATACTGTAAAATGTATATATTTAATGGTTCAGGTGTTTACATCAAAATCACAAACTTGATTATAGAAATAGTAAATTTAAATGTGTGTTTGATGGTGGTTTGTTCTTGCCACATTTTGGACTGATAAATTGATTTATTTTTGTACCACATGTAATATCGAATATGCTTCTATGTCAGCAAAGTTTTTTATTTACTCCTCCAATTAAGCGGTTGACAAGTGGGAGCGTAAGCCTTTCTATATAATTTTGATAGCATTTTCACCTTCATAGGGTGTACAATATGTTTTGTGTACTTGAAGAATAACTTCACCCCAAGCATTTTCGTTGAATGTGAAAACGTGCGTAATTAATTTGACGCCAATTATCGAGTTAATTTTGGAATGTAGATCTGAGATAGTAATGACTATTTCATGATACAAATCTGTAATTGTCAAAATTCATGGAATAGACGTCAGAGAGCATTCACCTTTAATATCCGTGCGTGCATAAATGCATGCACGTGTATTTTCGCCAGTAAAAGTAAACAATGTGATATCTTGGTATTTTTTAAATTGTTCTGTTTTGATTTCTTGGTGTTTCATTATTCATTTTTGATTGGCTTTTTCATTTCTTTTTAATAATCTATGCTATAGAATTCAATAAGACATACGCTGTCATTGAATAAATGTTTTGAGAAGGTGCCACGTGAGAACGGTCAATGTGGGAAAGGTGGATACTGGCGCGTAAAGCCGGAAAATGCTGGAAAGATGCAGTCATATTTGGCAAAGATTAATTACAGTAATAGTAATCTGCAAAAACGGTATCATCTTCAACATAAAGAATTTAAAAAATGTCACGAGCAACAAAGACCCAATTATGAATATCAATACGAATATCAACAGCGGCAAAAACCATGTCAAATACAACATCCAGCATCAGAACAAAAATACTACGAACAAATGCATTCTTATCAGGCACAACACGACCATCGACATCAGCATCAAAATATTCAAATACAACATCCAGCACCACAACCGAAGCACTTTCGAGACATGCATCTGTATCAAGTAAACCACGACCGACGAGGGATTTGTAATGGGCAAGATAATTTTCTATACACCGACCAAGAAGATGTTTTGACGTCTCCTATAGCTGTAAGTGTTAATCTTTATCAATGCAGATGCGGTAGTCCAGTTGCATTTGAAACATTTGTCGAGTAAATTCGTGTGATAAATTTTGTGGTTTCATTTTGGAACTTTGCACAGTGTAACAGTCAAAATGTTTACAACGAGTTAATAATGTTACTGGGAATGTCAAGAACGCGAATTTGCTTAATGCAATAGTGTTCTTAGTTTAATGGGTTGCGCAAACCGAAAACATTTTTAGTTGCATACATAACTAAGAAAGCCAGTATTAACTCGTGCTTTTCTTGAGGTTCTAATTAATGATCTTCTGCAAGACAGATGTATTGCTCAATGCGTTCTTGTATTTAAACAAACCCAGTTGATGAGACATTCAAAGTGAAGAGCCTGCATAAATATTTTTATTTCAAGCTAATCGCTCATTGACAATATGGCAATTATTCGTACTATGATTTAAATTTTCATAGAACCTATCAAGCTCATCTCTAATAAACTGTTTCGTGCTTTACTGTTGTACCATGTTTGAGGTTATTAGCTAAAATGCGACTCAATGCCAAAAGAGATTGTGTTTTACGGAATGAAAATTTAAAAAAACATAAAATAGTTAATTTTTACCAATTCTTTTTAAATTATTCGTAAAAATCCTTTCTATTCAGTGTTGTTGAGGCCCCTAACCTATTCGTGTCTGTAAGCCCCATAGGTGCCAGATCGCTGGAATTCCTAAAATTCACAGTAGAGTCTGATATGCTCATAAGATTATTATCATTACTTAAGTTCAAGTCCGCTATGTCCTGCACTAACCTACTTGTGTCCTCGAATTTAATATCGTAATCCATGAATATAGGACATAACAATTAAATCGACACTTACTGTTAGGCAATCGGAAAGTGAAAGTTGGAAGCTGTTCCGCACCGTAATTTATCTAGAGATATGGAATACTTGAACCATAGATACAAACAATTATACCTGTTCCTAGGCTCCTGTTCCTTTCTGTTTTATATTAGAACAAAAAGGCAATTGATGGAGCAATATATTTGTTAATGAAATAATCGTTTAATATGGAAAAATGTTAAAATGCAGCAGACCAAAAATTACAATACCAGACAACGAGCGAGATACTCAAAAACTGAAAATAGCGCACAATTTTAAAATCAAGTATTTAAACAAAGAATGTTCTGGAAAATAAAAAGAAAAAATTCTTTTTAAATAAAGTTCGTTACAATCAGCTATGGTGGTTTAAATTTATCAGTCAATGTTATTTTACAAAACGCGGAGGATTTAACATCTTCTACAGTGTTAAAGCCGATCATTTCTGTAGCATTAAACCGAATTGCTCGGAAATAAATTTTAATATTTCACAGACTGGTATATTCTTGTATCAAAAATTAAAGATAGTTTGCTCTCTGAAATGAAATTCGAACAGATTCACTTAATTTATATCAATCCTGATTTATTGCCTTTTTGTTGTACGTTTGTGAAACCTTGTTAATGCGACACATCAGCTGTAAAATATTGCTATTTTATTATTGTAATTTTCTAGAAAATTTTATTTTTAAGCAGAGCTAGTTGTACGATTTTTAATAAAACACTATTTTTTTAGGAACAAGTGATGCATAATGGTGACGATCTATTTATCGACTGTGTTAACGATGTCAACCACTCATTAAACGAAATTTGTTCTCTACTGGATCTGTCAAATTTTAAAGTTGAGCATGAGAATTATGCTATAGAAGGTCATCAGCAAACTATTGAAGATGAAGCTATATTGCAAGATAGCTCACAGAATGACCTGTACGATATTCTGACCACAATTTCGAAAATAATATAATCACATAATTACGAATCTTCTATTCAAAATGACCTCTAGAAAATTCTAGTCATTCTTCATTTTATCACTCTAATAAAATATCAGTAAATTCTGTTTGCACATTGTATACACTCTTTTAAATATCAATTTCGCATTTTGTATGGAACCACACTTAACTGACTAGATATAATTCAATGTCTTTACAGCAATGCAACAAATACATTTATAGCTTATTCAATGCTTAGTTATTGAGATATTATATATATATATATATAATATTGTACATATTTCCTAATATATTTTTGGTTTCAATAAAGAGATTCGTTTTCAATAATGTTTGAGTATTTTACACTTGCATAGCCGTTGGTAACTAAATGATATGACATAATCATATCAAATTGCTTACAAATTAACAATTTGTTCAATTAAGTCTAGAAGGATATATGCTCAAGGACACATTTATTTCAACTTGTTGACGACTAATCAATAGGAGACTTCGCTAAAACCAAACCAAGCCATATGCTGGGTTTAAATATGTAAGAGTATTATACGCTCCTAGATATCGTATATGGCGCAGCGCTCATGGGATCCTGTTGATTAAGTATTCACCTAACAGTCTAATATGCCCTTCATAGCTCATGGTTGCTGCAGCGAATCAGGTAGCTTCTGATACTGTAAATCGTACAATCCGCTCGTTCAAATATAATTTTTCTCTTTCCAGTATCCGAGGCTCTCGTGGCACCAACATCTTAATACCTATCGTTCGACCTGCTCTCTTAGTAGCCGCTTTCGTCGACGAGTGGAAAGTGGCTGCACGAGAAAGTTTTATTTTAAAGTCCTTGCATCATTGATTAAATTATCTCGACTCGTACTGTGCATACTGATGCATTGCAATAAATTGTGTTGCACCAAATCGCCTAAGCTACCTCTCTCCTAAGCACCTCATTATATCCTCGGATGTGAATTTCTTGAGTGGTGCAACCTCGACCTATCGGCTAAAATTATCGAACATAGAATTCACATAATCCACCCCAACACGAGCCACCGGCAGTGGACATAGTAGGTCAATATGCAAAAACTGGCTCCGTACAGCGGCATTGAAAGTGATCGCGGTCACCTTTCCTCCTTTTTTTGACTTACAAAGTTGGCATGTTGTGCACCGCTGACAATAGCTAAGAATATTTAGGCATGTTAGGCCAATAAAATCGCGACTGCAATGTCACAATGTGGCGCTCTGAGCCGGGATTTCCCAATGTCTCATGCCAGAAGTTAATCAATTCTGTTTGAATGGTCTCCAACACAAACCATTGCATTATTTGTACTTCTTTGCGCAATGGTTTGCCGTTTTGCACTCTCAACACTTCATATGGTGCGGATACCACAGCGCAGTTTCATAACTAATTGACGATTTTCTTCCATGTGACATCATTTCCCTGATACTTAGAGAATTTTATAAGTTGCGAAACTCGCACAGCTAAAGTTCTGCTGATGAAATTGTGCATGGTATTCCTCGAGCTCTTCAATAGCTCGGTTTACTGGTTTCTACTTACTAACCAGTAATTACCAATGCACTAGTGCATTATAATCGGCAAAGACGTCTCTATTTCCATCGATGATACAAATTCGCAATGATAGATTTAAATTCGTTAAGCGGCCAAGTCACAGGTAGTAATCACGTATTAACTCCAGTATCCATTTGCATATTTATTGTTTGTCCGTTGAAGAGTAACAAAATATTAATATTAATAAAAATCCTTACGTGTTTTGATGTTTTCCATTCTTCATTTACTTCGTAGGCCATCTGATACAACACAGATTTAAGGATGCCTTGTCTGTCCTCTTCTCTCAATCTACAAAAATTTGAGCAACCAAAGTATTTAGCTTTTGTGCATGATCATGACAATCAATATTGGTAAGATAGTGGACCATATTTGCTCACAGAACTGGTGGTTCTCTATGAAAACTAGATTGACTTTTCTGCGTCTTTGGCGATGTATTCGTCGTAGTTGGTGTGTTTATATATCGATTTTGCTTTCATGCTACTGGATGTTGCTTCTGTTCTGGTGTCCTTTATTTTGCCGCAAAGAATTTCATTAAGGTATGTCCCCCATTCCAATTCTTTAAATCAAGTTTGCGAGCTTGACGTAAACACCAATCCCATTGTATTTAACCAGTCGTCGAACAACATAACAAAACTACCGCCAGCCGCAACGCACTGACGCGGTAGTTTTGTTATGTTGTTAAATACAATGGGATTGATGTTTACTTCAAGCTCGCAAACTTGATTTTAAGAATTGTTACCACCACCCGCGCAAACAATTATTGTTAAATTGTTTTGCCTATATATGTATATGTGGCGTAAGCTACAAACAGTTATTGTTCGTGACTGCATAGAAATTGTGCAGCCGACATTTCCAGTCAAGTTCAATGTATGCGAGACTGCTACAGGTGAGAGCCGTATATCTAATTTTGATTTCCATGTATATTCACTGCGGTTTGATCCTCGATAGTCAGTTTGCCGTCGTATTCTGATGATGATCAAGGAAGGTCGAAACGCGTCAGTGCGTTGCGGCTGGCGGTAGTTTTGTTATGTTGTTCGACGACTGGTTAAATACAATGGGATTGGTGTTTACTTCAAGCTCGCAAACTTGATTTAAAGAATTGTTACCACCACCCGCGCAATCAATTATTGTTAAATTGTATTGTCTATATATGTATATGGGGCGTAAGCTACAAACAGTTAATGTTCGTGACTGCATAGATATTTTGCAGCCGACATTTCCAGTCAAGTTCAATGTATGCGAGACTGCTAGAGGTGAGAGCCGCATATCTAAATTTGATTTCCATGTATATTAACTGCGGTTTAATCCTCGATAGTCACTTTGCCGTCGTACTCTGATGATGATCAAGGAAGGTCGAAACGCGTCAGTGCGTTGCGGCTGGCGGTAGTTTTGTTATGTTGTTCGACGACTGGTTAAATACAATGGGATTGGTGTTTACTTCAAGCTCGCAAACTTAATTTAAAGAATTGTTACCAACACGCGCGCAAACAATTATTGTTAAATTGTATTCCCCATTCCATTTGTTTTAACGAGTCCATGCGTGGTACGGCCACAGCCTATGTTGTGGTCATCATGGCCGAATATTGTAGAGCCTAGGTTCTTTCTTCAATGGATCCCTGCGCGCTCGATATTTCGCCGTATATGATGGGATCGAACAGCATTAACATGGTGGCCTTAAATGATTGGATTCCAAGCAAATAATCAGTAAGCTTTGACAAACACTGCTTGATAAGTGCCATGGTATCATAAGCCACCACATGCAGCAGTGGTTTCGGTCTGTACAATTCTGAAAACATTTACTGAGGCCTGGTTCGTAAATAATCCAACATTTGTCTATAAAATTCTTCACATTTCAGGTCGACAGGCAATTCTAATTCATGGAAAGCTAAGTGCACAATAGGTACTTCTATTGAAAATTCTTGCGCTTGAACGCGAGCTTCAAATATTTTGAACCAAACATATGGCCTTTCTACATTCAAGGATACAATATTAGGCTTAATTCTGACAAAGGTTGGAAAAAGCTTTTGGATACGGTGTAAAACACCTGTATATGTCTCTCTGGTGCCTCTAAATCGCGGTCTCCATTGTTGGCTTCACCCATATTGGTTGGGTCGTTAATGCGGATTCCAGCCAAGTGTTAGCCCTATTTCCGCAGTCAAGAACTGCATGTGCGAATAACCTTATTAATAAATGTTTGAATCATTCAAAAGGCATTTATTTAACTTCACAAAAATTATTTATTTTCAATTAAACTTTTTATCGGATTCTGCACGTATTAAGCACATCGATTTAGTAAAACAAGATAAACTTCCCATTATTTTATATTAACGTCCGTGGGTCAAAGGCTGATTTCATCATTTGATTTCTACTTCACATTAATACGTGCATTTCTTCTAGGAATTTCTGTTGAATTCATGCCAGCCCTAGATAGGACCCTTGGTTTGTACTCAGTCACAACGTTGGCAAATGCTACACCATATACAGATATTGCGTTTTGATCCTCGGTAGTCAGATTGCCATCGTACTATGATTCTACATGCAGCTCTAACCTTGACAAATCCCACATACGTTGCACCTTAATTTACTGGCAGCACAATTCCTTTACATTCACAAAAAATATCTTTATGCAGTTTCTACGACTATAGAAAATTTATGCAATTAAAAAATCATTGATTGTGCGGGAGGCGATAAGCACTCTTAAATAAAGTTTGCGAGATTGAATTAAACACCACTCTCATTGTCTTAAACTGACCGTCAAAGAATGTAACAGAACTACCTTCAGCCACTCGTACTGACGTGATCTGAACTTCCTTGATCATCCTCAGAATTGGGCGCCGTAACTTACTAGTGAGGATCAATCCATAATGCATATATATGGACAGTGAAATTGGATATGGCGCTCTCAACTTAGGAGTCTCGACTGTATTGTGCTTGACAGGAAATTTCTGCTGCAAAATTTCTATGCACAGACGAATCTTAAGCCATTGCAGATTTCGCCTCGTATATAAATGTAGTACAAGTAAACAATCAACGATTGCGCGTTTGCTAGTAGAGTTTCATTAAATCGAGTTTGCGAGTTTGTAACAAACACCAAACCCATTGAATTTAACCAGCCGTCGAACAACTTAGCAAAACCAAAGTCAGACACTCGTAAGGACGCAATTTGGACTTCCATGGTCATAATCTTAGCAAGAAATCTTCTGTCTAGCGAGCATATATTTCGAAAGCAAAATTAAACATGGGGTTCTTACCTCAAATATTCTCGTCCATAATTTACTTGACTAAAATTATACACTGCGCATTACCAATGCCGTCGAAAAACTTTCGTCATATATATATATATATGTGTGTGTGTGTATATATATATAAAACAATTAAGCAGTCACTGAAGTCACGGATGGTGTCTACAGTGCAGTTTGTGAGAAAGAAGCATACAGCAATCCTATTGCATTTAAAATATCATCGATTTACATAGCAAAACTACCGACCTTCACACGAACTCATGGGTTAGGACTTCCATTATAATTATCGGATTACAACGGAAAACTAAAAACCAAGTATGAAGTCGCAATGCACATATATGTGTAGCAAAATTAGATATGCAGCTCTCAAATCTGGTGGTCTTGCATACTTTGTGATTTTGTATATTAGGCGTTGCGCAGATCGTAACGAATTAGATAAAATATGACTAAAAGGATAAATTGAAGACAGCATGAACAGGAAGTTAATTCTCATGCAAATCCATTTCGACCTTACTGGCGAGTCATTAGAATGAGCCTGTAATACTCTCTTTACCCAATACATGCATGTTTGAGGTATGCTAGGAAAAAGGACGGTACAATCTCCCATACGCATGTGTAAACCTGCAGTATTTAAGAAAACTTTGTATAAATTCTTCGACAATACGACTATAGATCTTACTGGCTACATATATATATATATATATAACAATTTTGTGTGGAAATTGCATTAATATCCGATACCAACACAATGATACCGAAACATTTCATGTTAATAAAATTATGGTTGCCGAGTCGGTATATGGAAACAAACCACAGTTTTCAATAAATGTTACGTTCACCAAATTTGAGAATTACAAATATTCTTAAACTCCTGCTGTTCCAAAAAACACATACCCTCTGCCTTGATACGTATCGATTATTAAATTTTCCGGTACTCATAACATCTTTCAATTAAACATATAATAGTGAGATACTTTTTGTGGTGGAGTAATAAAATACAGGCAAATCTGTATTATGTATCGTATTATGACTGAAAATTTGACGGTACAGTATCTTATACGATTAGGCAAACCTCCAGTAGTGAAGTTCACTTCATATAAATTGTTAGACAATACGATTTCAAGGATTTCTCACTATATATGTTATGTATACCGTGTCTATAAATGTAATAACACTGTGGCCACTGTGTCAATACCTGATACCAGCATCATGTGAAATAATAGAACTTGGTATAAAGACTATGATTACCGAGTCGTTACATGGACCCAACACGATTGATTTCAATGTATGATAAAGATCACCAAAATGGAGTACTACAATTAATTCTGAACTTTATCCAAGTAAATTAGACCTGATCGATATGAAAGATTAAAGTTCGTGATAATAATGACAAAATTCAATTAAACATATAACAGTTAGATAATGTTTGTTGCGGAGAACTGAAATAAGTGCAACTATGTATAAGTTGTTGCGCACATAGACATCACGAAAAGAAATTATAAACACTTGCACATTTATTTCGTACTTCTGGCGACAAATTTGTATGAGGCGATATTTTGTTCTCAAACCTCTGTTTATTCGGGTGAGCAATGTGTGGAAATAGGACTGTATAGTTTCCTGTACGAATGTCTAAACCTGCAATAGCGAAGATAACTTTCTATTAAGTGGATAGCTCATCAAATATAATATACGAAATGACTTTTTTATGGATAAGATAACTATGGCTATCGTGACTCTATTCGATACCAAATTTTGGACATAAGAGCGTACATGGTATTAAGACAGTGGTTTCTTAGTCATTACATAGTAACGACACGATGGATTTCATTGTATGCAAATGATGACCATGCTTGTGAATTACAACTATTTCTGAACAGATGCTACTTCAAAACATTTACACACTCTGTCCTTGATCGTTATCAGTAAACGCATTTCCCGGAAATCATGATACCTTTCAATTAAGTATATAAAGTTTAAAAACGGTTAATGTCGGACAACCAATATATTTGTGCAAATTTTATAAAATATTACAAATAGAATAATCCAAAGACAGCTTGAACTGCAATGTATTCTCTTGCACATTCATTTCATGTTTATTGGCAACTCATCTGTAGAAGCCGGTATTTCGCCCTATACCCGCCGTAAATCTGCAATATTAAGGCTATAAGTTTACGGATAAACGATTAAAAACACAAATATATAAATCCTGGCTTTGAGCGTTATGAAACATAAATGTGTAAAGCTGCAGTAGTGAATCTATCTCCAGTCTCTAAATGATACCAATTAAATGATACCGAAATTAAATGAAATCAATAACAGAGAGATACCTTTTGTTTCGCAGAACTACAATGTATGTGATCATATATTAATTGTTGTTCACATAGTTAAAAATTATTTCAAATATAACCGGAAGAATGAAATTAAAGTCTAAGCCCATGCCCATTCCTTTTGTGTTTACTTGCGCCACATTAGTATGAACCCGTATTTGGCTATTTGACCTTTTAATATTTTGGTAAGTAACGTGGGAAAATAGGAGTGTACAATCTCTTACACGAATGTTTAATTGTGCAGTAGTGACGGTAACTTGGAAAATGTAATCCACAATGCGATATATATATATATATATATATATATATATATATATATATATATATATGCGTTTGTTGTTGCGCAACTAAAAACATATTTTCAAATATTATCAGAATGAAGAAACAAAGACAGCATGAATCCAAATTTTATGCTCGCTATAATTGGATTCGTGCCTGCTGGCGACTCATTAGTAGGAGCATTTAATACTCCCCCTACATACTATATGCTAGGGTGAACTTTGTGGGGTAAAATACGATATCATAGCATTCTGGAAATCTGCAATATTGAGGTTAACTTTACATTGACTATTCGAGAATGTTTCTTCAAAGCTAATTCACTATATATAACATATTTACTATTCTAGAGGCTCCAATCCTATTAGTTAATGAGTACCCCATAGATTCCAAGTCGGTTTCAGTCAAAATACACCTAACTGAGTCTGATAAGTCACCATTCTCGTCCATATTTATAAAGTTCCTGCCTGCAATAACTTGAGAAAATTTGTTAGTGTCTTCAAACCTAATATTAGCCAACATTTTGATCGTACTTAAATATATCTTTGATAACTTTTTCTTCGGCAACAGACTGTGTACTTCTTTTGTCACAATACATCCGAATCAAATCACCTGGAAAGAAATAAGACGCGAAAAACAGAATTATTAAATTACCCGTTTCAGAACGTCCCGAATATTTACGATTCACAACACTAACATTATAGCAGGTGTATATTGTGAAAATCAAAAATTTGTAAACCAAAATTTAGAGAATAACGAATGCACCATGCTTAAGTAAGTCACGCCAGGTGACCCACAGATTTCCGAACTCTAAAATTACGCAAAATTCAAAAGTATATATACTGCTAATATTTTTTAAAAAATGTTCTTGAAAATAAACAATAATTTATTTTTAAATCAAATTTATTTCGATCAGCCACGGTGGTATAAATTTATCAATAAATGTCACTTTAATTTTGGCGGTGGAAATGTCTTCCTGTTCGTACACGACCTCCTCAAAAAGGAGGGCTAAAAATAGACGTAATCGTAGTTCTTCGTCTGACGTTGTACTCTTTCTGAACGAGTTGTGCATGCGGTCGCCTCTATCTTTGAAATTGCGCCCTGTTCAGTTGTCACTGGCACTGCTAGTTCGTCTGACGTTGACGAAAAATTATGATCTTGTAACTCCGTAAAACATGATGTCATTGTGTTCAAAAACGCTATTTGTGAAAGTTGCTGCTTTGAATTTTGTGCCTGTGTGATCGGATTGCACATGTCACATTCGTCCATGGAATGATGATCATTCAACTCATTTGGTAAATTAATCTTATCGTCAATCGAGATAAACTGGAGAATGCAGCGATCCAAAGTAACACAATCATCAATGTCATTTACATCTATGACAATATTTTCGTCTATCATCCACTTGACCTTATATAGTCCTTTGAAAAATGTTTTCAATCAGTTTTCATTAGTTACACAGACATACGAAGCCGAACTTAGATCAGATGACACTTTGCATTTGATTTATAATTTTCAGCTAAACGACAAATCTTATCTTTAAGTGCTCCTGCATACCAATCTAAATAGCTAGGAGCCCAATCAAGATTATTTCGAGTTTTTTTTATAAGATCCCTAGCCATTCTTTATGGTTCTCCATATAACAACTCTGCTATGGAAGTCCATAATTGCGCCACAAATCTGTTTCAAATGGCAAGTAATACCATCGGAAGGTCGTGTACCCAGCATGTTCCACTAGTACACCTTAACGCAGCTTTCACTTCAGGATGCAGACTTCCCATCATCCAACTCGCTCGAGGATTTTATGCGATAGTATAAAATGCATTTCTTTTCATTATATTGGCAACTAAAACGATCTACCATTGTTGGCAAAAATGTTTGACCGAGGACTTCAGGCATCTCGACAATGTCTATGTGTACATGTGTGAACCATCCAGTTCGTATTCCAATATTCTGTAATTCGTTTCTGGTATGTCTCCACACCTTACACGTTTGACATTTGACACAGTCTCTCACCCATACCCGTATGTCTTTAGACATGTTCGGCCATGCGTATCTATCGTTAACTTATCACATAGTGGCCTTTATGGATGGATATCTCATATCGTGTAATTTTTGGATAATTTTGGCACGTAACTCAAACGGCAGGCATTGTGGTGGTTGATCTCTGGACGTTTCGCATAACAACTATCTGCTACGCAGGTGCTTGCAAACTTATCCTGGTCTATTGGACAAAATTAACGTAAAGAATCCAATTCTTGCGCTTCTTCAAATTTTTGACTAAATTGTTTGGATAATCATATGGATTCTTCAATGGACCTCAACGTATCAGCTCGACATCTGCTTTATTTGGTCTACTAAGTGCCTCTGCTACCATATTCTTTTTACCAGCAACATGAGAGACAGTGAAACCGAACTCACTTAAACGGGTTATTTGGTAATTCACCGTGCGAATAAATTAAGCCTCACAATTTTACGAAGAAAGCTTATGAAAATCTTATGATCTGTCAATAGTTTGAAATGATAACAGTCTAAATAATGCTAAAAATGTAGCACTAGAGCATACACAGCAAGAATCTCATTACCAAAAGTATCATAGCGTTTTTCTCGATCACAAATGTTTCGACTATTAAGCCCAAGAGATCATGCTATGCGTTTGTCTCTTTGCTGAAGCACTGACTCTATTGCAACATCTGAGGCCTCTGCGATTAGCTCGAATGGATTCTCCTAGTATGGTTGTATAACTTATCATTTCGTGGCCCTCAGGAATTTTTTTGCTCTTCTTAACTCAAGTTGATTGGCCAAGAATGCTTGGTCGTGCTCTTTTCACGTGTGTGAACCTTCGCAACTGGCGCACGGTATGGGGCTCCGTTACGTGCCTGATATCGTGGATTTTTTTGTCCAAAGGTTTAATTTCGTCTCTGGAAGGTACATGTCCAAGATACTTAACTGAAAAGCATCCAAAGTTGCTCTTATTGGATTTTACCACTAATCCATATTGTTCGAGCCTGGTCAAACCCGTTTCAAACTGTCTACGATGTTCATCATGTGATCGAATAAAAATAATTATTATGTTTATTACACATTCGCAAATAGACAATTCTGAAAGACTTCTTTAGCCAAACGCTAGAATGTCTGACTGGCATTCTTCGACCCAAAAGGCATTCGAAGAAATTCATGCGATCCCCTCCTGGAAATCTGACTGCGGTGAGTGGTATAGAACTTTCCTGCATTGGTATCTGATAAAACGCTTTCTGGAGATCTAAAGTTAAATAAACCTCATATCCTATTCTGTTTCGGTGCAGGGTACTCTGATTAGGGAGAGGATAAGAATCACCCTTCGATATTAAGTGTAATAGAGGATAATTTTAACAAACCCTCTATTGTCCCGGTTCAGGTTTGGGAACTCCCACTTTTGGTGAAGTAAAATTGGTATTTGACTTTCTACAAATTCCTCCTTTGCACAATTGGTGAAATGCAGACACAGTCACTTGTTCTTGTGTTGTGTCAATATTTGGGTCTTTGGTATACAAGACAATGGAACGATTAATTCCATTGGGTGTTCTACATATTCTTCAATCTTTTTCTTTTGGCACTGAAAGGTTGAAACACTGTAAGGTGTTTCTCGATGATTTGCGACTGTAGGAAAAAGTAAAAGGAATATTCGAACTGTCTTAGACATGAAACACCCCTACGGCTCCTAGTAGCAGGGTTTTAATCCTTTTCCCTGCGATGAATTCCTCTCTAACGCTTTTGAGTTTCCTTTCCATTTGTGTCCACCTTATCGCGGCTATATGTTTCTCTCTCCATGGCACTTGGCACTTCGTCAATATTCGCAATGTGCCTTACACCATCCGCGCGGCCAATCTAATATGTAGATGCGAGTGATTCCCTCGACGTCTAGTATTTCTATTCTGACTCTGAAGTTACGAAATAACTATCGCCATATCATCCATTTTTCGATGTATACCTGCAATTCTTCTACATAAATATCACACACCTTTTGGTAGTGTCAGGAATGTTTCGGTATCTGCCCTGCCTGGCTGCACTATAATACAATCTGCTGTTACAGCATGTACCTGCGGTTCTTGCTGTTTATACACTCGTCTATCCCTATGAGATTACTTGGCCAATCAACATACATTGTTTAAAATACCTCTGTAAAAATAAAATTCCCCACATCTCTATAAATATTCAATCCGGAAGCTTTTGCACAAAGGCGTTCATAAAACTGTAGTTGAAGCTCTATCTATTCTAGGCGTAATAATTCGCACATTTGTCCTAACTATCCTGGCTGATGTCGCGATTCAATTTTGACCATTAGCAACTTAAATACTTTATACGGTTCTTCTTCGACAGATATGTTCCTAAAGTTATACAATGTGCTTCTAAAATTCTCTGGTAATGTCATTCATGCTGAAGCAAATTTCTCCATGGGGTTTAAAATCTGACAAGCTTTGAATTGCATTTGGGCATCGCCGAACAGAATTGTATTTTTTTCGGATTTATACGGTGGTAGACTGAATATTTTTGGACTGGTGCGGTTGCCATATTTTGTAGATTCTCCAAACCTATTAGAAAATGAGTACCCCATAGATGCCAAGGCGATTTCAGTCTTAAAACTACTAATTGAGTCTGATAAACCAGCATTCTCGTCCATATTTTTAAGTTTATGTTTGCAATAACTTGAGATAATTTGTTAGTGTCCACAAATTTAAGATTAGCTTCCCTGTCAATCGAACTTAAGATTACTTTTTCTTAGACAACGGACTGTTTACTTCTTACGTAATAATACACCTGTATCAAATAATCTAGAAAGAAATAAGATGCAAACTGCATCGAAAGTAATGCTTTTGTGCCAATACGCGATATCATTATAATGGCTCAGAGTCGGTTCATCGTTTCAGTACCATTGAGTTCATTGTATCCTAAATTTTGCCATAATAGAGTATGAAACTTATATCTGAACAATTGTTACTCCAACAATACCAGAGACTCTGTCCTCGATTGTTATACACTATCACATTTTGCGGTAATCACGACATCATTCAATTAAATATATAACATTTAAATTTTTTAGTGTCTAACAACTAATATATGTGCAATTGTTTATATAAAAAAATAATTTCCAATATCATCAAAAGGATAATTAAAAGACAGAATGGATGGGAAGTGTAATCTCATGCACATTCTTTTCATGTTTCTTGGCAACTCGTCAGAAGTATCCAGTATTACGCTCTTTATTAACCATACATTTGGTTGAGGAATGTGGAAAAAGTGGATGATACAATCTGCATAAAAATTTGTAAATCAGCAGGAGTTGAGCTAACTTAGTATAATGTCTTCGATAATGATAATTCAAATCTACTTGACCTTATATATACCTATTCTGCATAGGATACCAACATTATGGTTATTGCTTTGGCACTCGGTAACAACATTATATTACAGAAAATGGACATGTTAATAAAAAAAATGGTTGTCGACAACTTACATAGTACTGTCACGATTGATTACAATATATGCTTGTGTTCAATAAAATTGAGATATTAGATATAGTTCGTGACGGAGAACAAATATATATGAAATAATTTATTCGGTATTCTGCACCTAGTCGGAAGATGTTTCAAATATGACCAGACAGATAAAACAAAGACAGTATGAACGGATATTTTGATCTCTTGTACATTCCATTCGTGCTTACTTTCAACTCATCAGTAGGAGCCGTTATTACGCCCTTTATCTACTATGTATTTGATTGAAAAATGTGGGAGAAATGGAGTAAACCATTAACTTAACATTTGAGTAAAAATGCAGTAATTATGTTATCTTCAAATAAAATCTTCGACAATGTGACTTGAATAACAACTCAATATATATAAAACATATTTAACGTTATAAAAATCAGAGTCACTATGCACATACATCTGTCGGTATAAACTAGGTATTGTATAGTAAGGTAAAGGCAATTCACCCAGTAGACCAGTTTTGTCCTTATTGTGAATTCATCACGTACTGTCCATAATTGACTCGGATAGAGCTCGAACCCGGGCACGCCTGCTTCACGATCTGGTGCTCTAACTACTGGAATACACTGACAGACATGACACACAATGTTCAATTATATTCTAACAAATGTATATCGGTTTGCATTTTTGCTTTTAGGCGAAGCTTAAATTAAATCCATGTATACACAAAGTAGAGTACGTGATGATTTACAAATAAGAATGTAACTGGTCTCCTTAATGAATTTCCTTATGTGCACTATACAATTCCTAGTTTCTACTGGCAGATGTATGTACATAATAGGTCAGGTGTCTATATCAAAATAGCAACCATGATTAAAATTATTTGTTATTACCACCCGCACAACAAGCTTTCTTTTATATATCTACCGCGTTTGAAAATGATACCAAATCTTTGGCAATTGCCTGAATACAAAATAACAACATTAAGTTTCTAAAAATGTACATGGTATGAACATTATAGTTGTGGAGTGGGTACATCGCACCAAGATGTTGGATTTCAATGTAATGTAAAGTTCACCAAGATTTAGAATTACAACTATGTCTGAACTCCCATTATTCCAACAAATTAAAAAATCCTGTATTTGATCGTTATTAATTTTCATATTTTGCGGTAATCATAGCATCATTCAATTCAAAATATAAATGTTAGATACTGTTTTTGGCGAAGAACTAATGTATATTCAATTTTGAATTAAGTGTTGCACACCTAACAACAAAATATTTGAAGTACAAACTGGATGATAAACCAAAGACAGCATAAAGGTAAAGTATAATCTCGTGCATGCTCATTTCGTGCTTAATATCGACATTCCAGTTAGAGCCGATTTAACGTCCTTCAACTAAAATATCTTTGGTTGATAAATGTGGGAAGTTAGTAATGTAAAACATCATTTTCGATTATGTAAACACACAGTAGTTAAGTTAACATGAAATAATATATTCGAAAATGCGACTTCAAAGCTTACTCACTATGTATAAAATATATACCGGTTCTGTATATGGTAACAAAGCAATGCTAATAGTTTCAGAACACGTTACCAATAATATTGTATCAGAAAAGAACATGATATTAGCACTGTATTTACCGAGTTGTTATATGGATTCAACGCAATAGATTTTAATGTACGCTAGAGTTCATAAAATTTGCGAATATAAAACTATTATATCCATTTAGTTGTTGTGCACCTAGTAACAAATTATTCCAAATATAACCAGAAGGATTAAACGAAATCAGCATAAACGTAAATTATGGTCTCGTGCATATATATTTTGTGCTTATTTGCAATTCATCAGTAAGGACCACTAATATTGCCTTAACCCAATATATGTTATGGTGAGGAATGTGAGAAAAAAGGTCGTTACAATCTCTTATACGAATTTTTATACCTACAGGAGTGAATCAAACTTCAACAATAAGGCTAAAACGTTACTCACATTATCTAATAAATTTACCGAGTCATTAAAAGGTACCAATACTTGATATTTAGTCAATATACGAACTATTAGTATGATAACGAAAATGCAAACGGAACAAATAACATTGATTTTAATGCACGATAAAGTTTGCTGTCTAATTATATTAACACTTAGTTCTGACCATTTCTTATTCCAAAAATGCCTACACTCTGAACTCGATCGTTATCAGTTATCACATGTCCCGGTATTTATGGCATCATTTAACTAAATATATAACAGATGGATACTGTTTGTGATGAAGAATTACTATAAATCCAGTTCGGCATTAGGTGTTTCCCACGTAGTAACATTGAGCATTACCAGACAGATAAACCAATGGTAGTATGAACGTAAACATTTGTTTCGTACTTAAAAATGGACTAATTCGTGGAGCCGGTATTACACCCTATACATGATAAACGTTTGTTTGCAGAATGTGTGGAAAATAACGGTACAATCATCAATATAAAGGTGCAAACCTGCAGGAGTGAAGCTAACTTCGTGTAAAGTCATCGACAATGCGAAACTAATGCTTACTCGCTATATATATTGTATCTATACCGGTGGAGAATCCCTTCAATCACTAAAATAAGAGAGACTGAGATGCTAGGCTCAGATAATCCATACATATGTATGGTCATCTAATTTGGACCATATGTGTGCCCAGAAGTCTGTTATGCTTCATTAGTTAATTCCTCCGGCTAATTTCTCTGCTGCCTCAATTCAATCATTGTTCGCCATAATGTTAAAATAACATTTATTAGAATATATTTATTATTACGATAAGTGTACTCACCGTCACGTTGAATACCGCAGATGATAGAACGAAATTTTGGAGACTTTGAAAACAAATATCCACGTCAATTACCTGACACTAATTTGAGATTCTTTCCGAAAAGTAAATTAAGAATAATAATTTCATTGAACCCTGCCTGTGTGCATAAAAATGAAATTTTATCAGATACAGGAAACTTTTCTTTCTCATAGTCTCCTCAAGTATCTACTAATGAACATATATTTATATATAAATTGGAAAGCAAAACAAGATAGAAATATGTAAACATAGTGAAAGTGTGAAAAACGGAAACTAATCAATTGCGTGCGACACATCCAGTTGAAGCTCAATGCCTGCACATGCTTCTTCCGCTTGCATAAATCAGGCTGCAATTTGTTTATCCATAAGGCTTCGTATGTGGCTAGCTCTCTTTTGTTTTTGCATTTAGTAATTATTTTGAATGCAAAAACAATGTGCAGCTAGCCACATACGAAGCCTTATGGATAAACAAATTGCAGCCGGATTTATGCAAGCAGAAGAAGCATGTGCAGGTATTAAGCTTGAACTGGATGTGATGCACGCAATTGATTGGTTTCCGTTTTTCACACTTTCTCTATATTTACATATTTCTATTTTGTTTTGCTTTCCAATTTATATATAAAGATATGTTTATTAGTAGATATTTGATGAGATTATGGCAAAGATATTTTTTGTATCTGATAAAATTTCTTTCTGTTTTTGCACACAGGAAGAGTACAATGAATTTTAGTAAAGGTCGCATTTCAAAAAAATAATAATTTCATTGCAAATTTTAATATTTTACTAACAAAATGTCTCAAGACAAAGCGAGGCGCAAAACTCAAAATTTCAACAAGACTCTTTTCTAAAAATCACCAATGAAAAGTCAAAATCTTTAATAAATTTACAATGGGAAATTTCAAACAATTCAAATATTTTTAATAAACAAAACTTTGTTTTATTAATCCAGCGATAACTTCAAATGTCTAAATATAAAATTGGATTTATATTTATATGAGGATTAAATGAATCTCCAACAAATTAATTGAACTCCATAAAGTCATTCGTGTTTAAGGCATTTACTCATACATCACAGACTTCATTCTTTGGTTTCTTGATGACTTTTCAAGAACGAGTTTCAACGTGTTATGCTTGTACTTTGCCAGATTTTATTTTTGTATTGCGTTGATCGCTTTTCTCGGTTTTCATGGTTTTAATCTTTACTCCTCCTTCACTTTTAACTGGCTCTTTATTTTCTCACACATTTTCAAGTCATATCTCTCTTTTGTATCTTGATACTTCGATGGGTATCGTTCATCCGTCTCCTCCTCCTTCCAGATAAACTGTGGACTGCAGCTATCCACTGCTACACACTTTCTGTGCCACTTTAATCTATAAATGCATTTTGTCAGTTCTACGATAGACTTTGAATAGCCCCTTATAGAACGGGGTCAAATAATTTTGTCTGTTCTCGTCAGTTATACATGAGAGTTGTATTTATTTCCCTTTAAGTTCTAATCGGGAAACAAGAGCTGTAATTAAGGATCGTTATAGATTATATTTTCCTACTATTGGTAAACTATCCGATAATCGATACTTGCCGGCATCCTTATAATTATTTGCCGTACTTCAACTAGCTCTATCACTGCTTGGACGACAACACAAACAGCAAAAGCTTCATTTAAAAAACAACAAATATAGCAAAAGTAGATAAAGAAAAGAAAACAGCAACATAACTTGCAGAAAAATTTTCATCAACAACAAAAATAGCAGCAGCAAACGCACATACAGCAGCAACAACACCAAAATCGGCAAAAAAAGCAAATAAAGAACCAGCGCCATCAGCGAACCCAGCATCAGAACCTGCAAATACAAGGTCATTTGAACAACGGATAAACCTAGCTAAAGACTTCAACAATACCAACAATAACATGAATAACAACACAAACGTCACCAAGAAAAGCTGCAGCAGCAAAAAATACGGGAAAAATGCCAACAAAAGAAAAATATGCACGAACTGCAGCAATGATGCCAACAACAGAGTGAAATGGAGCAACTTTGCCGGCAACAAATCCATTCTCAAAAAAATCTGGAGCAATGTCAACTACAAAAGGAGAAGCGCTAAAAGCAACAACATCATCGACACAAAAAACATCATGGAAGGTCAAAAGGTGTCTGTACGTATGAATGACAATAATTTTGTCATGCTGTTCAAAGTCTACTTAAATTCAATTTTATTCGTGTTACTTCAAGATCGCAAACTTATTTAAAATAATGGCTACTACCATCCGCGCAATCAATGGATGTTTATTTGTATTACTTATATATATATATATATATGGCGAGATCTGTAAAAATTTAAATTTCGTGACTGTATGGGAATTTTAGAGCCGATATTCCCAATGAACGCGAGATAATTGGAAGTGGGAGCTGCACGTCTCATTTTGTTTTACATAAATAAGTATTGTGGATTTATCCTCGCTAAACAGTTTGCAATCGTACGCGGATCATAAACAGGAAAGTTTGAAACACGTCTGTAGTTTTAGTATGTTGTTCCACGAATGATTGAATACAAGTTGGTTATTGTTTAGCTCATGCACAGAAACTGGATAAAAGGATTGTTACCACGAACAGAGCATGGAATGATTAACCAAATATAATTCAAAAAGATTATATTCATGATTGGACATATATTGGGCTGCGACTATTATGGCCAAGTATAATGTATGCGCTATCACTAGAAGCAAGTTCTGAAAATCTAATTTAGTTAAAAAATTGTTACTAGGCGCGTAACACCTGATACACAATTGCATAAATAATAGTTCTACACCACAAAGAGTATTTAATGGCTGTATTTTTAATTGTATTAAGTCAAGATTATAGAGAATTGTGATAATAGATATCGAATAAGGCCACAGTGTAAGGATTTGCTGGAGTAAGAGGAGTTCAGAAATATTTGTAAATTTCAATTTCGGTGACATTTAGCATATATTGAAGCCGATTATGTTGGTAACATGAACCAAATCTGCAATCATAGCATTGATAACACGTGCCTTTTCGGTACCATAATGTTGGTATCGGGTATTGACAAAATAGCCATAATATAGGTACCTATTTCAAACTCGGTATAAATATAAGCATTTAAGTCACATCGTCGAAGACTTTATCTTCAATACTTCATGTTTACATATTTGTATAGGAGTTTTTACCGTGCTACTTTTCAACATTCTTCCCCCAAACATATTGTGGATAAAGAGTGTAATACCAGCTCATATTGATCAGTCGCCAATAACGATGAAACAGATGTGCACGAGTTTATATTTTCAGTTCATACTGCCTTTGGTCTATCCCTCTGGTAATTTTTCAACTAATTTGTAACTAGTTGCACAACAGCTTATAAAGAATTACATATATATTAGTTATCTTTATCGAACAGTATCTAACTATAATATATTTAATTGAATGATTTCACGACTACCGTGAAATCTGATAAATAATATCGATGAAGGACAGAGTGTATGGATCAGCTGGAGTAAAAAGTGTTCAGAAATAGTTGTAAATCTTGATTTTCGTAAAATTTAGCATGAAATAATATTAAATGAGTTGGTACGATGTACATTTTCTGTACCATAATAATTTACCATTTAAGGAGCCGGTGTGAAGATCAAGCAATTTATTTGGGATTAATCAACATCTCATATAAAAATAAGTCAAATTTTATTATCAGACATTTGATGTTGTCGCGTGTTTAATAAAATGTAACGCGCGGCTTCGCATTATAACCCAACGAGATAAAATTTCGTCAGATCCGGTTCACCTTAGGGTCACATGTGCTAAATCTGGTTTTAGACAAGCTTCCTCCTGAATGTGATTTTAGGAACAATCTCTGTTAGTTTGAAGCGGTTTAAATTGACATTTCTTGAGCTGCAATTTTATTTCTTATTAATGAGGTTTTGTTAAAAAACAATACACACCCGCGCTTTACACGCCGGTATCAAACATTGGATTACTGTGTTTTAGCTGTCAAAGCCAGGACTTACATTATCTGTGCTCTTGAACGTTTATCAGTGTCAAGCAACTATACTGCACTCAGAATTTATTTATCCTGATTTATGACTTTCTGCATTTGTGCCTGGATATTAACTTCGGTTAACAATATTTTATTTTGTTGTGGTCTAGAGCACGGTCAATTTCGATAAACATTGAATATTAATTTACTTTGTAACAGTGTTCATAATATACTTATGATACTTAGCCTTCTCCCGTCACAACAGAGGGGGGAAGGAGTCTAACGTGAGATAAAATTGAGACTGATAAGAAACACTTCACACGAACCTCTTTTCAATCGATGTCAGCTACCAGCTATATGTAGAAATATAATAGCATCAGTAAATAAACCGCTACCTCAAAATACATCTCCTACAAAAAATGTTGTGTTTTTAAAAATTGTGATTAAAAAAATTATTTTTAGAGTATTCCTTTGTACACAATGTTTTATCATTATGGCCAACAATGATAAAATTAGCAGGAGCAATTAAGAAATGTAGATTAAAAGTTGATACTGAGCGATTCCGCTGTTCCAAATTAGATGGTCAAACTGCATATATAATGGCTATCCGAGCATGTAATGTCAAATGATCTCCTACGGTAGTGACCAAAAGGCCTTTATAGAAGTTGGTGACCGTGACAGGTTACTATATGCGTAAAGATGTGCTCTAGATGATCGTATGAGCCCCAATTCCATGGATTGCAATAAAAACTTGCCATGTGCAGACCAGAAAAGCATTCTGAATGGGTCTAATGTGAAAATTTTTATTTTAAACTAAAAAGAACGACTTACTCTACAGAAATTTTTGCCTAGGCCTGATGCTGTTTGCATGAGTTTGTGAAATGAAATATTTTTAGACTCAGGAAATTTATTGTAAAGAATGAATCTTTGAATACTTTTGAGCTTTTAGTGGAAGAGCTTCACCGGCCATATAATTTCGAGAGTATAGAGAAGAAGAATGACTTATTACGTCAGGAAATGATGGGAAATCAATTTCCATCTGAATTATAATAATCAAGGCTGCGATCTTGATATAAGCACCTGAACCATTAATTACTTACATATGTCAGTATAAACTATGAATTGTGTAATGTAGAAAAGGCAATTCATCCTGTAGACCGGTTTCGTACTTATTGGGAACTTATCATGTACTGGCCAGATTTTGCCGCGGACAGGGCTCGAACCTTGGTACGTCTCTTTCGGAACCCGGTACTCTAATCACTAAACCACCCCACCGAACATCACACAAAATTTTTATTTATATACTAACTAATGTAACTATGTTAGTCTTTTTTATTTTAGTTGGATCCATATTTGATCCATTTATACCCAAAAATGAGTACGTGTAGTGATACAAAAAAGGAAGTAACTGGCATACTATAGAGGAAGATAATTCCTCCGATAAAACTAAAGTGAAATTTATTGAGAAATTTAAATCACCTTGCCTGATTGAAACGAATAATATATAAAAAGAAATTATTTGTTTATTTTTTAGAACATTCTTTGTTTAAATACTTGACAGAATACATACTTTAGAATTGTGCGTAATGTCAGTTTTAGTAATCAGTACTTGTCTGGTTTGACATTACTCCGCAAGTGGCATTTGTTTCTTTTCTTCAATTTAGGTTTATAATAACTCCATTTTCACAATATACACCTGCTGCCATTTTGTGTTTTGAATCGTACATTTTGGGGACGTTCTGGAACAGGTAATTTAATAATTCAGTTTTTTACTTTTTATTTCTCTGCAGGTTATTTGATCGGGTGTTTTGCTACGTAAGAAGTGCACAGTCCGTTGTCTAACACTAAGTAATCAAATAAATATTTAAGTACAATCAGCATGCAAGCTAATATTAAGTTTGAGGACATAAGCAAATTAGCTCAAGTTATATCAGATATGAGTTTAATAGATGTGAACGAGAATTCTAGCATATCAGATTGAAATTGGTATATTATGACTGAAAACGACTTGGCATCTATGGGGTTCTCATATTCAAATAGATATGGAGCCTCTACATTACAGCATGAATTACCTTTTCTACATTATACAATTCTTAGTTTATACTTACATATGTAAGTAATTAATAGGTCAGGTGCTTATATCAAGATCAAAATCTTAATTATAATAATTATTAGCACCGCCCGCGCAAATAATGCTCATTTAATACCACCTGAATTTTTTGGCAGACTTGATTCGAAATCCATCGGGCTTGACATTTGGGAAGACATTGTAAACAGCATACCTGAAGCTGTATTTCCTTATAGATTACGAGCCAATTTGAATGTTTATGATAAATTGGAGCAAGAGTGGACAAAGTAGCCCCAAAGGTTGGGCAAATGCATCGCCAGCAGCAACATGACGTGTATTTAGTAACAGCAAACTCCCGTCTTGAGCAGCAAATCAGACATCACTTAGAGAATCTCCTGCCCTCAGAGAATGAAATAAGTACCCTCCGACAGGATGTGTTATAAATCTGGAACATCATGGGTTGGTAGTCAAGCCAGAAAGGACAGGATTTTTTGTTCTATTGTTAAATTTCTTGGACACTTCATTTTCAAGGATGGATTTATACCCTTGAAAGACGAAGTTCAAGCAATCAGAGATGTGTCGGAATCCACGTCAACTGCGTAGATTTTTTTGGATGATTAGCTATTATCGTCGTATTATACCAAGTTTAGCTGGAAGTTTAGGGTCTTTAACTCGACATTTAGATCGTGAACGGAGCACGATCAGGAAGTCCTGGCCTATTAATTTTAGCCAAGTTCTAAAGGGCCATAGATCTGTTAATACAAAACACAACATTAGGCCGTGTGGATTGGACTAAGCCGTTTGAGCTGATCACAAATTCTTCCGATGTAGCCATAGTGATGTGTTACATCAGAGGGATAATAGTGTAGTCAAGCCGATATAATTCTATATTCGGAAAATCCAAGACAGTAGAAGCGATATGGCAGGCTAGGAAAAGGAGGTACTAGCAGTTTATTCCGCTTAGCTGCATTTAGAGCCCTACCTAAATGGATATCAGTTTACGATATTAAATGATCATAAGCCATTGATAAGTTTCATATGGTAGACGAATAAGCTTAATTATTTTCGGCGGGTTAACTTATAAATAAACCGACTCGAAAAATTTCATTTTACCATTACTTTTATCTCAGGAAAATAGAATATGATGGCAAATACTCTCAGTGGACCTAAAATATCAAATGAAGAGATGATCCATTCGAAGTCGCTCGTATGCTCTGTTGTGTCTTCTTATGATTTTGTCCAGCAGATGCCGCATTGGAGGATCTAGCTGGTACATGATTTCCCTATAGTTTATAAGGCAGTGTAAATAGATACAAAGCTCAGTTAGAAATATACATAGCAGAACTTGTTTATGGACAGCCACTGGAGTTATCTGGATATCTTCTAATAAAAGCTCCGGTTTGCCTTAATTAGGTCTCTAGTTAAGTAGATTGGTTTCTTGGAACATTTACAGATTAAATGAGCCGTTTAGCTCCAAACAAGAATAGAAGTCCAAGGACTAAGTGCTATGTATCTTCCGATTTAAAGCTGTTATATCATGTATAACTGACGAGAACAGACAAAATTGTTTGACCCCGTTCTATAAGAAGCCATTCAAAGTGTATCGTAGAACTGACAAAATGCATTTATAGAATTAAATGGCACCGAAAAGTGTGCAGTACTGGAGAGCTGCATTCCACAATTTACCTGGACGGACGAGGAGACTGAGGAACGATACCCATCGAAGTATCAATAAACAGAGGAGAGATATGACTTCAAAATTTGTGAAAAAATGGAGCCAGTTA